>KQ473462.1:6727-47373 GCA_001314375.1 Phytophthora podocarpi | reverse complement strand
TATATAATCTAAACTGTGCCAAAAAAACGGGGGTCCTAATGATTTGGCGCGCACTGTAGCGCGATGATGCAAATTCTGATTGTTAGCTACATGTAGTCAATCCGTATGGCCAGAACCTGAGAACCAGGTCGTCTCCCAAGTTGTCGACTCCTCGCAGTTAGTCAAACTTTACCCTAACCCCGGTTCCATCGCTTACCACATAAACCCTACAACTACGTAGAGCACCGGACCGAGCACCAGCACCAGCCAGCGCGACCAGACTAGCCCCTAAATGTCCACATTTCGGCTCCATATCAACACAGAAATACAACCTTCAAAAAATTAGGAGAAACTAATAAAATACCCCTCTTCGTTTTGCCCAACGAATAAAATGCCCTCGCCGGCGGTCACATACTACATGTAACGGCGAAGCCTGACAGTGTTGTTGATGAAATATCTGGGCATGTTTCTTAGTATGGTTGTAGCTGCGGCCCGTGTGTGTTTCGTGACAAAATACAGGGTTGATCACGAAAGCTGACGCAGATATCTTGTCATAGGGACTATTGGTGGTGGGCTACATGTAACTGATGAACACTGGGTTTAGCGCTCTCAACATGCAAGTCGGTTCTGGGAAAATCCATCCTGAATTATCGCGTCTGATCTCATTGTGGAGAATATCTACGATGACAACCAGCCACTGAAGACGGAGGGATTGTTAACAACAACATTGAATATCAGCTTTCGCGAAGAATTCCCCTGGAAAGAGCGTTCGCAATACCATGTTGCGGAACTTGTTTGTCCCAAATGAAGTAGTCACCACTTGCTGCAATCAAACCTACGAGTAGCACTATACATTCAAGAATGTTATTGTGAGCTACGGGTTCCCTGCGCGAACGTGGCAACAGTACGCGCGTTGGAGCCGGCCGCTTTTGAGCATGTCCATGAATGCTGCTGAATCTGATCTTCCTCCAGATGAAGATTTTTCGACGAATTATTCTATCGCAACAAATCTAGCGGTATACTCAGCAACAGCTTCTCGGTTGAGGGGGCTTGAAGAAGAAGCGTAGAGGGTACACGCGTGACAATAAGTCGGCACCGATTGCACTGGCGAAACACTTTAACTTGACAACCCGATCGTATGCTAATGCAACGTTGTGAGTGGTGTTCGTACATTGATTGTTGACTACTCCGACAATTCCGGAAACGCAAGCACCACCGACGATCTGGCAAAGATGTAGTTCTCTCATGTTGATAATCGTCAGTATTGGTAAACCCATTGAGGGCGAGCGTGCTCAATACAGTTGCGGTTATCAATGCACGCATGGTATATTCGCTTACTGTGGGTCGACTTTCGTGGATGTCGGAGGATCTGGCAGATACCTACTTCCTCCGGTTGGAAATGACCGTCAGATGGCTTTTTTATAGTGTTAAACAAACGACTGTCGACCTTTATAAAAGCATACCAACATTTATATCAAAATATAAACCCCTTTTGTCAGTATGGGATTTGCACGAACCACATAGGGAAGCACGCTCCATGCACACATCACCTTGCCACCTTTGTCATTTAGGCCACCGTCAGCTCGAACTTCTCTGTTCGCGGTCTTTTTCACCGCTTAAACGACGAGAGAGAAGAGGAGGTATCGTAGGAGTATTCCTACAAACGGCATACCGCATTAGTTCGTGGGGTACAGCTTATATGGCCTTCATTTAATCAAATTTCTGAATACTNGGGTCAAGAACTTATAATTTTGAAATCGTATAAATATGTGATTATACAGGACCTCTATATAAGTACTGACCTTTACAAAACGAAGGCTGCGTTTGCCCAGCCACCTACATGTACTTACCTCGACAAAATACTTTGTGTCTCGTGCATCTGCCTGAAGTAGGTTCAGATTTAGCCAAGCTCCAGAAGGGAGCTCAGTGTCTGGGCACTGTCCGGGCTAGTAAGGCTCCTATCAAAGCAACTCAANTAGTCCGCTCGGTTTATCACTCTAATTCAGTAGTTTTGAGCTCTGCCAGATTTGATTTGCCTTTTGTATACCATACACCTTCAAGAGTTTAATCGTTGAGCTTTCTTATTGCCGCTACCCCCTGCATTCGATTTTCACTAAAATGCGCCAAAAACTCATCTTGTGACGAACATTTGTTGGTTAGCGCCAATGGTATTCCGACGAGTTCACTCAGTCCTATTAATTTGAACATTTACTGGTTTCCTGTGGGCGCTTCGGACTGGAAAGTACAAAATTATTATTTATTAGAAGTGTCATCTTCATAAGCGGTCGTCCGTGATGTGGTATTCGGATGAATCCCATGTGTGATCCCGAAAAGGAAGAACATTATTCGTCGAGGTCAACTCACGTCAGTGCAATTATCTAGCTGACTACGTGATTGTCTGTTTGTCGACAAACACCACGTTCTCAACACGCAGAGAGCCCAATGAAGTCTCTGCCAGATGACCAGTGGCGCTATTTCGCAGCTGTAAGCGCAGCATGAAACGAGGAAACTTGCAGTTGGTTCTGCTGCCGTTCCTGCTGTTCCGTGCTCGAGCAACGCCACCTGACCATGTCTACCCATTGTAGCGATAAGGATGCCACCTAATAGCACGAGCAAGCAGCCAATAATTGAGATGATCATGCTTGTCGTTGGGATGAATGTGCATATCTTGGAGATTTCCAGAAAACTCAAGTGATGTTTGAGTAGGAGAGTCGGTTACGTTAAATGGAGTACCACAGCGTCCTGGAAGATATAGTAGAGTCCAGCTGTACACGCCGGCTGAAGCGTGTGTTCAATGTACAGGTGGGTTTTCTCGATATGGTTTAAATGTTTGTCGATAACTATCTCACAATCCCACCACTCGTGATCTTGCGTGCATGTCTTTAATGATGGATCTGTGGTTTTAACATTTTGTGGCAAAACAATTAAAGCCGCCTTAGTCTGAGTTTGCAACGCTTCTCCTTAGTGCTGGCAGTACAGCTTGGGTGCTGCTGGCATGATGTTCGGTGTCAAGAGTAGGTCCTCGGGGGAAAACGATCGGTTGTCACGGACTGGAGACTGCAGTTGTGTTGCCCTCCGTCAGAAGTGCAACATGAGCCGTTGATGCTTGGTCCCGACGTCGTCTACCTCGAAATTCGATGCAGGGCGTGTCACCCAGTGGACAACCTGCCACCAGAGTCGATGAAATTTGAGACTCTGGCCGTCCTCCAGTCCTTGTAGAGATGGACGGCTGCAATGCCTGGGTCATTATTCTGGTCAACGCGCCGCGGACGCCGACTATGGATATGATATCAGCAATGAATTGAGATGTCAGCCTCTTGCCGCCAAGAGGTGAGGTCTCTCCGCAAGCGCTTTGAAAGTGGAAATGACTATAGACTCAAACCAAACCCAAGATGAATGAACTTTCACACAGTGACCATACCGTGTAATATTGCAACTCGTTGTCCGACAGCAAATTGCCACAGACAAGATACTCGAGCGTCGGCACACGACGCTGTCACGATGTAGATTGCCTTGCGGTAATCCTGTGCGACCAGCGAGACATGCGGACGTGAAACATTTCCTTACCAGGCAACATCGATGATGATGAAAATCACCCGTGGGCCAATATTTGCAGCGAATACTGCACACACTAAGCAACCTTGGTAGATGATCTACTAGATCAGTCGTCGGCTACTTCTGGTTAGTGAACTCTTACACATAAAATTAAAATGTCACGAGCGGTTGAAATATTCAGCTTGAGACTGTGGGGACTGCAGCCTTTGTTTGGGGTCTTGCTGTTTGCATGCATAGCAGCTCAAGCGCAAGTGTCTGCACGGCCAGGAACTCTCATTCATTCGAAGGTCATTCAGAACGCCAGATAAAAGGATGCTGCCACTGGCAGAACGTGAAATAAAACCTACTTCAGAAGTGCATCGGACTCACGAAGACATAGCTAATGTGCGTAGCGGTGTACATGTAGGCAGTTAGGTTGTCAGTTTTTGTTCTTGACGCCGTGACCATCATTTGAGAGGCAAAGCACCGTGTACACTTCTCGTCACGACTTAATTTTTAAATTTTTAAATATTCTTCCATTTGGTTTAAGTCGACACTGTCGTCAACTCGACAGGTCAATTACTTGTAAGTACCCTCCACTTTCAAAGTGTGTGCATGGAGTACGAATCTCACTACATGTAGTGTGTTAGACTAGCAAAATCAATGGAGTATAGCTTGCCTCAATCTATGAGGCAAGCCACTTGCCAAGAGTTTGAATCTCACACAAGATTATTTTCTGGTGGATCAACAAAAGCCGTGCGCCGTCGTCACAGGCAGCGCGTCGATTCCTACAACATACGCGCACTGCGAGGGCAGACTCTTGCTGACAGTCATAGCATCCCAACTGCAGCAACTCTGGCGGCAGGTTGTCCACTGGATGACACGCCCTGCATCGAATTTCGAGGTGGACGACGTCGGGACCAAGCTCCAATGGCTCATGTTGCACTTCTGACGGAGGGCATTTGCAGTGTTGCGCCCCTTTCCTACCGGTGTTTATGCTATTTCCTCTCCCCCCCCTTTTGTTTCGTCAACACTTTCGGCCGGTAAATTGCAACGAACTACTTCAATCCTAAAGATACGTACGTGCCGAACGCGGTATGCACCCATCCTCCAAGCAAGAAGCAAGCAAGCAAGCGCCCTTTGGCAAGGAATCCTTGCTACCGATCTCATGGTACTGGCGGCCACACTTCAATAAGGCCGCAGCCATCTTCGCGATGGTCCGCGCGCTCTGCGGCCGTGACACCACGTCCTGTGATCACCAGCGTTTGCTTTCAATATGAACTTGACGCTCGCATAGACAGCGAGCCCGCGCGCACGAAGTAGCCCGATTTGCCCCGACTTCGCGCGCTCGTCTCATGGACTAAATGCCCCTCCCACGTGAGCGCGCCTCCGTCACCTCCACACTTCGAGGCGCCAGCCACACCGAGACCGGTATCGCCCCCAAAACGAATTTTCGCCACGGTTGGTCTTCGACGCACGTTGAAGAAGGCCTCGAGCATACCTGTATTGTCGCATTGGGGGAGGACCTAGTCTCTATATATCGCCGTGGCCTCGCCCCGCTTGCCACCACCACCACGTTCCAAAGCGCCGAGAATAACAGGCATCGACAGCGATGCTGATCGTGCAAGCCGCCGGAAGATGCACGCGAAACGGCGTTGAGTCATAATGCAATGTTTCCTTGAAGTCCATTTATCGCTTACTTTGCGCAAGTGTATTCGCAAGACAAATATTTCGATTGGTGGAGCACTGCAATTGGTCCACAAAATGATCTGTGCGGCCTGTGATTGATGCAAATCGGAGCGAGCGCCCGTTCAAGCTGAAGTTGACGCTGCACCTGCCGCCGGCGCTAAAGACCTGCGGGACTTGCGTGGCGCAAAAGAACGCAAGGCGGCGCGATCCAGACTGGATTCCAGCAGCTAATGGATCAATGAATCGGCGTCGACGTATGCAAATTCCACAAAGATGGTCGGTTGCCGCCGCCAAGTCTCAGTTACCAATTTGCGTCTTTTAGGCCAAGACAGACTAAGAAAATGAACAAGAAGCCTTCCGGTCACTTGAAGCAAACCTCCAAAGAAAGAGAAAGATATGACATACAAGCCGCACACGACCATGGAGATCGGAGACGCCGTGCTGGGCCAGCTCACCAGCGCGCTCGTGTTCGTGTTCGACCACATGATCCCCGCCGTGCACAACGTCGTCAGCTGGGAGACAGATTTGGGTCCGATCGTTCCGGTACGTCATATTCGTAATGTAGCTACCGGTACTGAAGAGCTCACCTACTAATACGCTGTGCGATTATGGGCCGGAGACGCTCGATCTAGCAGCAGCAGCAAGATGCTCTCTGCGCAGCCTCGTGCGCAGATGCATAGCTCCGTTCTACGGATCTGCGCTGGACTGTATTGTGGTGCGTCACACAAGATCACGCATGTTCAGCCAACTTAGCAGAGTCAAGATTGCAGCACGCCCCAAGAAACGAGCATCGCGAATACGCCGGTGTTGCTACGTCCGTCATTCCTTTAATTTATGAATTAGCATTCCATTTCTGTTGCAGTCCATTTAGTACATGCACAACGAAAACCAACAGCTACATGTAGTGCTCGTGTGTAGTGCTCGTAGCTTACATGTAATGTTGCCAGCAGCGCATGCACTTTCAAGAGGCAAATTTCGCGATAACTTATCCAAGCATTTGATCTCTTCGAAGAGAGGACATGTACCACTTCGCTGGTACAGCTGTTTCCGCTGGCTGGCACGCATGCCATCCAACTTTTTAAACCGACGTCAACCGCAGAAATGACCGACGCTTCTGCTGCTCCCGCCGCGGGCGTGAAGCTCAACGCTTCGACCATCGCTGAGCCCTTCAGCTCCGCCGTGCGCCAGTACATCGATCATGACATGGGCGGCGTGGGTCCCAAGCTCGTGGGTCTGCTGGCCCACGGCGACCCGGCCGCCAAGAAGTACGCCGAGTGGACGGGCAAGGCCTGCGCGCGCGACGGCATCCGCTACGAGCTGCGCGAGGTGCCCAAGGACGAGCTGCTGGAGGCGCTGGAGAAGGCCAACCACGACCCGGACGTGCACGGCATCCTGGTGTACTACCCTTGCTTCGGCCCCTTCCCGAGCTTCTTCGGCGGCACCATGGACGACTTTTTGCGCGACAGCATCAGCATCAAGAAGGACGTGGAAGGTCTGTGCCAGTTCTACCGCGGCAACCTGTACCGCAACATCCGCTATGTGGACGACGAGCAGACGCAGAAGTGCGTGTTGCCCTGCACGCCGCTGGCTATTGTCAAGATCCTCGAGCACATTGGCATCTACGACAAGTCCAAGCCCACTGGTAACCACCTGACCGGTGTCAACATCACGGTCATCAACCGCAGTGACATCGTGGGTCGCCCACTGGCTGCTATGCTCGCCAACGACGGCGCTGACGTGTACAGCGCCGACATTAACTCGCTCTACCTGTTCCGTCGCGGCAAGCTCATCCCGAGCGAGGAGACGCAGGAGACGGCGTGCAAGAAGTCCCGTGTCATCATAACTGGCGTGCCGGTGAAGAGCTACAAGCTGCCGCTCGAGTGGGTGAGCGAGAACACGGTGGTGATCAATGTCGCGTCCTTTAAGAACGTCGACGAGGCCGAGCTGCTCAAGATCAAGGGCGTGCAGTACGTGCCACTTGTGGGCAAGGTCACGGTGGCCATGCTAGAACGCAACCTGCTGCGTCTGTACGAGAACTTCCATTGGAAGCCCAATAAGGTCTGGCAGTAAGCGCGCTTGGCGTCGATGGCCAAGGCTAGAGTGTCTTAGCCACTGGATCGCGTTAAATGCATTTCATTTCCCTCGTTATGGACCTTGCGGTTTGATGTTGCTGCTGTCACGATGCAGTGCCGGATACTGAATGATCGTTCTAGTGGTAAGGAGGTCGCCCCTTACCGCGTGTTGCCTGCTTCAACACGCAATTTTCGGCACAATACATGCACTGCCTATCGGACAACCTGCACACCTGCACACACTACTTAATGCCACACATTGGTACATCAACTCCATCGATTGCATCCCTCCCTATCGCCTACAACTGCTTTCTCTCATGCCGCATTGGCATCCAAGCGCTCAATAATGTCTACATGCACTTCACTGGACGCGACAATCTCATTTCGCTCGTCCACGGCTCGTATTGCAAACTTGTGCGGTCCCACACCCAGCTTACGCAGCAACAAGTTGCCATCGCTCACATAGGTCTTCCTGAAGTAGAAAGTATCGTCAATCAGCACTTCCATCTCTCGTACATTCACTGCAGTGTACTCCAGGACAATCGACTGATCCAGCTCGAAGGTCGCACCGTCCAAAGGCGAGGTAAGCGTTAGGTGCACTCCATATTCTAATGAGGAGGCGGCCGGCTTTCGAACATAGACATCTTGCTCATACGTCTTGAGCTCTCCAATTAAGCCAGGAATCGGTATGGTAGCTTCAAGATGGAGCTTGAACTGTTCATGCATCTCGCTACCGTCGTCATGAGTGAATTTTCTCAGCGGAATCGGAAAGTGCACAGTCCGATTGAGAATCTCCGCTCCGGTGTCCTTCGGTTCCTCTTCTCCCTCCTGAAGTGCCAGAAATCCGACTTCCGTCGTGATCACCTCGTCATCCAAGGACACTTGGTACCGAAACACCTCTGCCCCATACAAATGCAGCGCCTCTACTGGGAAGTTCGCCAGCTTCCACTCGAATAAAATGCCTTGCGGAGTAATTTGCGAGTTCTGCACCGGGTTCACAATGTGCACAGACACATGTGAAATGTCGTACGCCGAGTACAGCTCTTCATAGTCAGGTAAAGGCACCTCTAGGGGATGGAAGAAGCTGTACACGCACGCAACGAGGTACGCGACCAGCATCGTGGCGACGCAGCCCACGAACAGAACTTCTTCCATTGCCGGCACGTTTCCATCTCGCTTCAACTCTGTCTCCGTCACCAGATTCTCGCCCGTCGTCACTGGAGAGACCGCCGTACCTGCTCGAGTCCCAACGGACCCTCGATGCGCTTTGGTTGTCTTCATCGACTTCGCCACAACTCCAAAAATGTGTCCGCCAGCTCTCTGTTGCTGCTTCTTTTCTTCCTTACTCTGCAGACTCTCCCCTTCCTGTGGCACACTATCATCTACATCTGCGCTCGTCGGAGCAGCACAATCGTCCTCGTGCTCTGCCTCCGTGACGTTGTTGCCTCTGGCTTTCAGGCTGCGTTCGGAGCGCGGATCTTCCTTGCAAATCTCCCCAGCACCTTGCTCCATGGCCAGATCTTCCTCCTCCTCGGCCTCTACAGCACGCGGAGTTGCTTCGATACTTGTGGCCTGCAGCTCCTGGGCCGTTTCGCTCTCGGACTCGCACGACATAATGGCGTTCCAGTCTCTGGAGGCCTCTGCTGTTGCATTCGCAGCGACAGCGATCTCCGGCTCCAGCTCCGGCACGTCGTATTCGGCCTCCACCTCGACGAATTCCGCTCTGCTTGTAACGGTTGTTGCCGGCATGCTGTCGGTCTCGGACGTCGCGTCTAGCGACGGCGTCGATCCCAGCAGGAAGGCCAGCACCGCGTCAGGGTCGTCGTCTCCGCCTCCAGCCATTTGTGAAAATGACGGCTGATGCTCGAGCGTATCTTTTCCGTAGAAAAAAGATCGCAAGTGTGGACCACTAAGAGCGAGTCAAGCAGGTCTGGCCACGCACAACGAGAAAATGGCTGCGTTGGCATGGCATGTGAAGTGCAAGAGCACGTTTACTGAGCCACACATTCTGAATTTCGGTAGTCAGCGTGCAGCTATTTTTCCGCTGGATCCTTTCCGCTATCCATTCAAGCCAACCTCGATTTCGGGTCCGTTCTCGCTTGATTGTTCGTCTTTATGGCTGGTGACGCATTATCTCTGACCAGTGGCTATCAGAAAGTGTAATCGACGGCACTATCTGTTTCCTTCGGTGCGCTCTGTTTTACATGTGCATGGTTCACACGTTCCCAGGCGCATTACATGCGGAGCAAATTGTGGCGCTGGTCGACGCACTGGCTGCATCAGAAATGGGTGGTAGAGCCCATCTTATTGCTTACAATCTAGAAATAAAGTTGATACTCTAAATTTAGATATATTGATTTGGTCGCTCACAATGGAAATCTCTAAAGGTACGAAACAGATTTCAAACATACTGTTTCCATACCCAAATGGACACTCAAAATGGAATCCGAAAGTGCCCATTCCCTTGTACCGTCATGTCGCGAGTCCAGGGGAACAGAAGGTCTTTCGCGAAGGCAGCCACTCTCCCTTTCCCGCTTGCCACTCCTAGACTCGCGCCCTCTGGCAGATCAAGGCAAGTCACTTCTCCTCGGCCACGATGGCGAGCGGTCAGTCGGTGTTCAAGGGCGCGTTGGGATGGGACGACTGGATCTGGTGGGTGGCAATCGGCTGCGTGGCGCTCCTCATCCTCCTGCTGCTGGTCTGCTGCTGCGTCTGCATGCAGCGCGCGAAGCGCAAAGGCCACGAAGAGGCCCTCGTTTCAGTACAAGCCCGCCAGCGACTCACCCAGGAGCGCGAACGCGCCGAGCAGCAGCAGCACCAGCGCTACCAACAGGCCCAACAGGCGCGTGAAGTCACATTCGCCAACAACAACAACGGGAACGGGTCTGCCAACGGTTACCTGCCTCCGGCTTACGGTTACTTGAAGCAAGTAACTGCTGTACCCCTGGCACCGCCGCCGAACCGAAAAAATCTCGGGCCGCAAGTGGCCGCCAATGAGTACCGCGAGAACCCGTCGCAATTGCACAGCCAGCAATTCGCCAAACTGTACCCCTCTCTCCCCGGTCAGCAACAAGAACAGGGGCAACTTCAAGAGGTGGATCAAACTCCAGGTCAAGGAGAGCGGTACCAGGCACCACCTAAATGGTACAATGCAGGTCATGCACAGAGTCGCAGTCCGTTGAGTCATGGCTACGAATCTAATGCGCCCCGGCTCAGCTCAAGCAGCTTCGGGTACGAGCCGCACACGAGCTCGCAGTACCCGGACAGTATGCGCTACGATGACCCGTACCCGGAAGGTGGAGGTCCTGACGGAGTTCCGTTCATGTCGGTCACTTCTCCGTCGGCATCCAAGAGCATGAAGGCCAACAGGAAAAATGGAGTTAGACTGCAGAACCAGGCAGCTTCGAACAGCGAGCAGGAGCAGATCCCAGCGCCCGTAGTGGTCCCGAGATACACGCGAGCACCGCCCAGTCCATCGGAGGCTCGAGCGAGTGCTGGTTCAGGATCGGGGGCTTCGGGCGGTACATTGCAATCTCGTATTGATGCTCTGCGGTCGGCGGACACGAACGATATGGTACACTCGCGTATCAGTGTGGGACCGACTGATCTCCCGGACTCGTCAGCTAGGACGGGAGGTACGATTCAGATGCCTAGGGCGTTGAATGCCCAGGAGTCATACGCGTCAGGACCAGAACGACGCTCCGGATTGTTAGTGGGCAGTGTGTTGTCTCCGAACTCGTCGGCAATGGCTTCGTCGCCGTTCTCGTCGCCTTCGGCTTCTCTGGAGAGTGGCCGGAGCTACGAGACGTTCGATCCGGAGGCCTTCGAGAGCGCCAAGTCAACGGAGCTTGGAGCGGTCCTAACACACGGCTCCAGCCGTTCAATTGGTAGCGACTACTCTCACGGCCAGTTCGAAGACGCAGAGAGTTTTGTGCCCGGTGGACGCAACTTCAAGAGGCAAAAGAGTGGCAACGGAACGTCAACGATGCCGAGCAGGCCAACGCGGGGGGACAACGTATCGTTCAACAGCCGCGGCTCCGTCGAATTTTGAGCTAGTGATTAGACAAAAAGCAGGAGCCCGCATCTTGTCGACGGAGAGTTGAGGAAGACAGTCAGGGGAGCCCGCATCGCGACACCTCACGGCACTTGTTGAAGGCTGAGTCAGGCCCAAGTCGTATCATAGCAGCAATGCCATATCTAATGTTACTCTAGTTTTTGAACCAACATGGCGATAACTTCAATTCTCATCTTCTACCACCAGCGAGAGCGCGCACTACTCGAACCAGTAGACAACGGCGGCAGCGCCGCTGCCAAACTGCTGAGTCCTGCACTAAGTCCCGACCTGCCATCCTCTGCGTTAACTGCTCTGGTCGCTGTCTGTCGAAGACCCATACTGTTGCTATTGTAGCTGTTGTAGCTGCTCCCAGCATCCCCTCGATTGGCAAACGCCAGTGTCTGCTGCAAAAACGTATCGAAATCTCCACTCGGCTCCATCGATAACGGCTCAGCACTCTACAACAAGAAAAAAGAGGAACAAATTAGTTGCGAAGCAAGTAAAGTGCCACATCAACTCCAACTCCCAGCACGTCACCGATTCGATGCACGGAACTGTCCGAAACTCCGCGAACCCCATTGGTCCCATCGTTTTCGGTCTATAGTTTCTAGTCAGCAAGTCTTTCTTATTGCCGACCACAAGTTTCGGCAACTCGTGCAGCGTCGGGAAGTCGCGTTCCTTGCCGGTCGCAGGCACCACGCAGCCCTTGAGTCTCTGGATGGTGCTCAGCTCTCTGCTCCAATTGATCACGTGTTCCCCACTCTTGACATTGCTCAGATCGTGGACGAACATGACGCCGTGCACGTCATGGTAGAAGGCTCCGCGACTGAGTTCGTATTTGCGATGGCCCCCGACGTCTAGAAATTCCACGAAAACTTCGCGCCCCGCAGGCCCCAGAGACTTTAACAACACGTGAACGTCGCATCCAGTGGTCCACAAGGTCGACGGCTTGTCATTTCTCGGCGAACTGGACGACTGCGAGCGACAGATCGAACGCAACAGCGCAGTCTTCCCCACCCCGGAGTCCCCCACGACCAGCACGCGGACACTTGGCGTCTCCATTTCAACTATCATCAAACGACGGATTATCAGCCAATCAGTGATGTGAAAATATCTAATAAGTCAGGTATTGTGTAAACTAATACGTCGATATTGATAGGGGATAGGAGCTATACCTGGTTACCTGATAATAATCCTGTGAATCCTTATATTCGCAGATCATCAGCATGGCGGAGGAGTGGGAGTACGAGGAAGCTTCAGACGAGGAGAAGCTGCAGATCGCGCAGCGGTTCCTGCTGGCGAGTCCGCCAGGGCAGGTCCACGAGGTGCTGCGCGATGTGGCCAAGCTCGTGCCGGCGCGTGTGCTACCGGACGCGGCGCTGCGGGGCGCGCTGCACGTGTACAACGTCAAGAACTCTCTGCCCGTGGACGTGCTGGATGCGGACTACAAGGTGCGTCTTCCTAATCTTTATAAAGAAGAAACATATTAATACGTAGAGGTCTTGTCACCGTGATCCTGTTTAATTTAATATTGATACAGATCTTGATCTGCGAAGAGGGAGAAGTGGACGCCGCTCATTATGTGGACCCAATCGGGAACCGCGTGCTTGGCTTCGACCATATCAAGCAGCAAATTGTGCCTGAAGATGTCGCTGAGATCCCAGAGTCGAGCGTGACGGACTTTGAGAAGGAGCGGTGAGGAACCTGTGAAGATTTTTTATGCTGTTTTAAAGTTGATCTGATAACTGATAATTATATTATTTGCTGGGGGGTAGCCAAGAGGTGCAGAAGTCGCTGCAGTCGTACCTGCAATTTGAGTACATGCACGGGTAAGGAGTTTTTTAGATAGTGACAAGTCATGTTAAGGTTTAATTACTGACGTTTTATTTTATCATGTTGAAGAGGAACTGCTGGTGTGTACGTGGTGGGCACGAAGTTGGTGGTGAATCTGTGCACGGAGCGTGTCAACCTGCGCAACTTTTGGGGGGGACGCTGGAAGTCGCGATGGGAGGTGGACTTGACGGCCAATCCAGCTAAAGTCAAGGGCACCATTCAGCTGCACGTGCACTACTTTGAGAACGGCAACTTGCAGCTGCAGAGCTCCAAGGACGTTGAAGAGGAGATCACGATTCAGCGTCCTGGCGGTTTGGGTGACACCATCCTGCGTGTCATGAAGGAGGCAGAGGACGACCTGCAGATGAACCTCGAAGACATGTACATTAACATGTCTGAGGAGACTTTCAAGGAGATGCGTCGTGTCATGCCTGGTACGTACGCTTGCTTTCTTTAATCTGTGGGGTAGCCGAGCGCTTATCGCCGTTGTTGGAATCTTGTGTCGTGTGCAGTAACCCAAACGAAGATGGAGTGGAGTTTGCATGCGCACCGTACGGCCAAGGATCTTGGACGCAAGTAAAAGAAGATGGTTTTTAGCTGCGCCAAAATTTTGCGCTGTCAAACAAATGGAAACACAGAAAAGAAAAATGCCTAGAGCACAACATGACACGTGGGTACGAATTCTTTGGCCCCGACATCTTGGTATGTTGAGTTTGGAGGTTGTTGTTATTGATTTGATAACTAGCTGCTGGTCTCAAGAGCTTCCAACAACTCGCCTTCACCCGTTTGGAAGTTGGCAAGCTGCCACGAGAGCTTCCAGATGTGCACGACACCAGCGGCGTCACCCGCTGCGAGAAAATTCCGTTGTCGGGGGTTGAAGTCAAGTGCGAACATTGGTGCTGCGATTGCTGTCTTGGATCCTGTTGCTGAAGTGCCGCTAGCTGTGGTTCCTTTCGAGGATGAGGCGCTAGCAGATGCTGTAGCAGGTCCTGTTGCTGGGTCTTTACCGCTGAGAACCAATACAGGACTCACGCGGTCGACTTTCAGGTCGAAGACGTAGACGTTGCCATCCTCGCTGGCTGCAGCAAAAACCATCGGGCGTGTGCGGGACCATTCGGCAGCATAGAGATAAGCTGACGATGGCGCTACCTCAAACGAAACCAGCAACTCTCGCTGCAGCGTCGAGTACACACGTGCAGTTCCATCTGCTGATGCGGTGAGGAAAATACTCTTTCGGAACGGTGAGAAGCTCACGTCGTACACTGGGGCGGTATGAGGCTCAAAGACGAAGTCCATCGCGCTTGGGAAAATTGTTGACGGGTCCAGTCTGGCTTCGTACACTGTGGCGAGCGTAACTTCCTTGCTGCGCTTGGCGGACGCGTACGCCTCCACTTGACGACGTGCAGCTGGGATTTTCGATGCTGGGAGCTTGCTCACAAGTCTCGCAGCTGTGGCCGTCCACTTCTTCTCACCTTTGAAGTCCGATGAGCGGACATTTGCAGTAGCTTTGGCGAAGCATCGAGCCACGACTCCACCCTCCGAACCAACGACGAAAGCGCGGCTGGCCTTGTCGATACTACTAAAGGCTAGCGCTTTGCCTCCGATGACTGGGGAGCGTGTTTCATCGCTGTTGCTCTTTCCACCTGCGGCGCCTCCGATTCCTTGTGGCAGGTGCATCACGTAGCCTTCAACGGGGAATGCAAGTTTGTCTTTGACTCGCCAGAAAAGGATTTTGCCGTCACCGCTGACACTTGCAACCTGCAGCGGCAGATGAAGAGGTAAGAGATACACGTCCGCAGCCATCAGAACTGTTAGCAAGCCAGTGTTGGAGATGATTGCACGGGGTTCTTACGTTGTACTCGGCAGTTTGGATATCGTAGACCCAAGCGACTTTGGTGACGGGTTCGCGGTGGAAATAATCGCCGATGCCCGACGAGAGGAACCGATAGTCGGTGTCCCAGACGAAGACTTCTCCGTTGAAAGAACCAGCGGCTACGATGGACGGATTATGTGGGTGGAAGGCGACGCACATGAGTCCGCTCTGGCATACGCAGCCACGGATAAATGTCAGCATTTGACGTGTTAACGACAATCAAAGCCAAGAGGACGGACTCACCGAAGTTTCAAGCACCAGCGAGGGCTTTTGTGGGTTGAGATCGCTCTGGAAGACGTTCCACAAGCAGAGCGCCGAGCGGTAATTGCACCAGCCCGAGTGATCGAAGCGTCCGTACGCCACCGCAATGACCGATCCCGTCGCATTCCACGACACACCTGTGCAAGACAGTCTCAATGAGGACGACGCTGCGGTGCCGTTCGTCGTCGCTGCGCCTTGTTGTGGCTGGAAGTACGTGTCATAGTCGAATTGCAGCCGGAAGAGTTTCGTGATGTCCTTCTCCTCCGACTCCTCCAAGTATCGCTCCAGTCCTGCCTCGACATCAAAGAACGTCAGCACCAAAGCTCTCACAACATCGTAGAAGATCATCAAGAAGGTCACGAACCACCGAAGCAGGTGCTGGTGTGGCCGTTCTTGGCCATTTCTCGCAGCATGAGTCCGCCGACATTTTGAAGACACTCGGACACTCGTCGTTGATCCTCTTCCTGTGTGTCGGAGGCTGCATCTTTGCCTTTGCCTCTGGCTGGTGGCTGTTGAGCTTGACCCGTTTGCGTGGAGCTCGAGGTGGTGGCGTCGTCCGTCTGTGCCTCCGCATCAAATATCTCGATTTCAACTGTTTGAGCGCAGACCTCCGCTATCTGCTTGGTCCGCTTGGCTTTGAACCGCGCACTACCCAACGTCACGTCCTGGAACATGATGTCTGCGTATCCTGGACAGCAAAATGCCAAGTGCGACAATTGCGTCAATGCTCGCGTCTTTTCGCGTCACGACAAGATATTTTGTTGTATTCATACCAGCCTCCCATGGTAAGGATGTTGATGAAAGCACCGGCTCAATATGCATGTAGTCTTTGATTATCGCTTGTGGACATATCTAGTATCAATTGCACTGCCTACCACGACGGAGTGGATGCCGCCTCACCACCGCAGCCATCACCGCAGCCGACACCGCCCGAAGAAATGGGCGTGGGCGCCTTGCCACGCATAGCGGCACGGAACAGGTCCGCCTTGTGCTGCTTGAAGAGGGTCTTCAGACCACCGCCGTTGAGGAACGCCTCCTCGAGCTGCGTGAGCGAGAACGCCACCTGGTGGCCCTTCACGCTCACTACTCGGTTGCGCAGGTCCACGGCCACCTCCTCGCCCTCGTTCGCGAGCTCGTGGAACTTCTCATCCGTCACGACAATGCCCAGAAGAGCGTTGTTGGGCTGGTTGCGAGCGTAGATGTAAGCGAACGACTTGGCGATCACAGCCTGCACACCCACGGCCTTAAGGCAGATAGCGGCCTCCTCACGAGACGACCCGCTGCCGAAAGCCGTACCGGCCACGATGATGTTAAAGCCCTCCTTGACCTTCTGCGGGAACTCGGGGCGCACGTAAGCGAACGACTTGGCAGCAAGCACGTCCAGCTCCGTCTCGCACTCAGCGGGCCACAGCGGCGACGATTTGTTCAACCCCATGAATTGCGCCGGGATCACAGCGTCAGTGTCGATGTTGTCGCCGAACTTCTGCACCTTACCGCTGAACTTGGGCGGCAGGGCAGCCTCCAACTCAGCAACAGCCGCCTGCTCCTTAGCCTGCTGGACGCTCTCCGCATCATCACCCGAAGCCAACACGGGCTTCGGCTCCGTCACCTTGTACGACTTGGTGGCCTTGGACGGCGACGGCGTGGAGGCATCAGGCTCCACCCAGTTGCGGTAGCGGTCGAAGTCGTCCTTGTTGATCTTGTCCAGGTACGGCTGCGGGTCCACCACCTCCATGTCAAAGCTGGAGGCAGCCACCACAGCAGCCGAACTGAGGTTACCGATGGATCCCTTACCCATACGGTTGCGGAAGTTGCGGTTCTGGCTCGAAAGCCACACCTCGTCTTCGCCAGCCACATCTGCACCAATGCCGACACAGAAACTGCAGCTCGGCACGCCGACGGTGAATCCCGCCTCCTCGTAGATGCGAATGAAACCGAGCTCCTTGAGTCGGTCAACGATCTCCAGACTGCCGGGGGTGACACGACGGTTGCCGTTCGTCGATGGCCGCTTGCCCTCCAGCATCGCTTGCTGCAGCACCATGGCGCCCAGGATCAGATCCTCTTGCGTCGTAGTACACGCACCAATGAAGCATCCGTCCAGCTTCATGCCGATCTTCTCCTGCACACTAACACAGTTGTCGGGCGACGGGTAGAGAGCAATGAGCGACTTGACGTCCGCCAAATTGATCACATGGTGCGCAGCGTAGTTGCATCCCTCATCGGCCTCAAAGAACAGCGCCTCGTCAAAGTGTGAGTCCCGTCCCTCCAGCACCCGCTGCGTAATTGCATCAGCCTGGAACACGCCGGCAATTCCGCCGAACTCGGTGCTCATGTTGGCCACAGCGAAGCGGGCGTCGTCCGACAGGTACTTGAGTCCGGAGCCGCCGTAGTACACGGCGCGCTCAAAGGCCACCGTGTTGCGCTTGAGCTCTCCGAGGATGTGGAGGATCACGTCTTTGCCGCCGATGCCGAAGCGCGGGGCGCCCACGAACTCGATGTAGCACACTTCCGGCACCTTGAACCATGTCTGACCCGTCACCAAGGGCATGACGACGTCACCGGCGCCCAGACCGGCCGCGAACGCGCCCATGCCGCCGGCACTGCACGTGTGGCTGTCTGCGCCAATGACGATCTGTCCTGGCTGCGCGCGCTTGCGGGCGAAGTCGGTGTGCATGATGGTCGTGTTGGCGGGCTGGAAGTCCGTGAGCCCGTGGGTCTTGGCGAAGTTCGTGGACATCTCGATGAGCGCCTTCTGCTTGGGCAGGTGGTTGACCCGCGGGTCCACGGTGTGGTCCAGCGCCAGCCAGAAGCGGTCGGGGCGGTGCAGAGGGGGCCGGCCGATGGCCGCGTGCATCGTGTCCATGGCCTGGAACGTCAGCTCACTCGCGATGGTCCAGTCGGCCTTGACGCAGAGCACGTCACCGACACGGACGAAAGGCTGCGACAGACCCACGGCGTGCTGGCACAACATCTTCTCGATCACATTCATGGGGGGCGTGGAGGTCGTCATGGTGAGAGGGACGGCACCTTGGAATCAAGTCTCGGAATGAGCGAGTCCCGGTGGTGCGTAGCAGAGGTGAGGTGCTTGCTCACTATGATTGGCTGAAAAGGAGTTTATTGTGTGTAATACACAAACCTGGAATCGAGAGTAGTCGGTTTGACAAGTGTTTGCGCATACGTTGGGCTAGTGGCTCGTCTATATGCAGCGTGTTCAAGTGCAGTGTAGCCATGTGTGACGCGGAGCTCCTGACCGAAGAAGGAAATGATACCTGGAAGGTGTTCGCGCAAACACACCAAATACGTTGCCGACATAAGCTTAGCTTGCTCGATGGCGATGTCAACAACCTAAGCTTACTCCATTGGTCCAAACTGTCTAGTCGAGCGCGTCTACGGAGCGTCGGCGTCGTAGACGAGTCCGAGGTCTTTGCGGATTGTGTCCATGATCTTCATGATGCCCAGCGACTCGGCGTGCGAGTACTCGCTCGTCTCGATCTCGTTGTTGTGGATGGCCTCCGTCACAGCCTCCGCCTCATAGAGGAAGCCCGAGTGGTGGTCGCTTGGGTTCGGCCACGGGAAGCGCGACGTCTTCTCCGTCTCCTTGCCGGGCTCGTCGTACGTGACGACCGAGATCTCCATGCTGGCGTGTGCTGGCGGCTGGATGAAGATCCGTCCTTTAGTGCCGGTGATGGTCACAGTCTCACTTATGTTCGCTAGTGTCGAGTACTCGAGTGTGGCGAAGCGCTGGCCGCTGTACTCGAGCGTGATCGAGTTGTACACGTCCACGCCGTCGTCGTTGAGTTGTCCAGCCGACGTCACCCTCTCAGGCTCGAACCCGAACACCATCGTCGCAGTCGCGAGGACGTATATGCCGATGTCCAGCAAGCCGCCTCCACCGAGTTCCTTCTTCCAGATGCGATTGTTGTCAGCTTTGAAAGCCACACCGAGGGCTGAGTGCACGTGGTGCACGTCGCCAATACCGCCATCGTCGATCACCTGACGCACAAAGCGAACGGCTGGAAAGAACCGTGCCCACATGCCTTCCATGAAGAAGAGGCATTTCTGCTGAGCCAGCATGATGACCGCTTCCACCTCCTTCGCGTTCATGGCCATGGGCTTCTCCACCAGCACGCGTTTGCCATGGTTCAGTGCCAATAGCGCAAGCTTGTAGTGCGTCGGATGGATCGTGCCGATGTACACCACATCCACCTCCGGGTCGGAGCACAGCGTCTCGTACGAGTCGTACACGTGAGGAATGGCTACGAGTGACAACATCCTCAAGTCAATTCTCGACAAGTAACTCAATTAAAACAAAGCTTAGCTGAAAGCACAACGAGGAACGTACCGTGCTTCTGAGCGAACTCCTGGGCTTTATCCAGCGAACGAGCTGCGCAAGCGTGGAAAATGGCTGTCTTCAGAGGCTTCACGTTACTGGCGAACGTGTCGGAAATGCGGCCACAGCCGAGAATGCCCCAGCGCAGAGGAGTAGTGTTGTTGCTGGCCATGGTTACACGTGTATCAAGGACGACGAAAATGAGAATGAGGCACAGTAGCAACCTGAGCACGAAGACTACACAACGGGCAAGAGCGTTCGCTCTCCACTTCGATTGTTCACGGATTGATTGTGGTTGAAGTTTTAGCTACGTGTGCACTGATTCACATCTCAATAACGAAGGTCTGTCCTATTTGGCGTCGGCCGGGTACACCAGTCCAATATCCTTGCGGATCTCGTCCATGATGGTCATGATGCCCAGTGACTCGTCCAGCGAGTACTCTTCGGCTTCAAGCTGCTTGGACTGAATGGCCTTCGTGACCGCTTCGCCTTCGTGCAGGAAACCAGAGTACCCAGAGTCCGGCTCGGGCCACGAGAACTGCGTCGTTGTCGATTCCTCTTTGCCAGGTCCGACACTCCGGATGACAGAGACTTCAGTAGCAAGATGAGCCGGCGTGTGGATGACGATGCGACCGGTAGTTCCCGAGATCGTGACGGTCTCACTTAGCTGCACCAGCATCGAGTACTCGATCGTGGCGAACCGCTGGTCACTGTACCGCAGCGTCACCGAGTTGTGAACGTCCACACCGCCATCGTTGAGTGTGCCAGCCGACGTCACCTTTTCGGGCTTTGTACCGAGCACCATCGTCGCGAAAGCAAGAGGATAGATGCCGATGTCAAGTAGACCTCCTCCACCCAGTTCATTTTTCCACAGTCGCGCTTCATCCTTCGGGAAGGGATACCCGATCTCAGCATGAACGTGACGGACTTCGCCAATCTCGTTATCCTCAACGAGTTTGCGAACGAAGCGGATGCTTGGGAAGAACCGCGTCCACATGCCTTCCATGAGGAAGAGATTCTTCTCCCTCGCCAATGCAACCAACGAAGCTGACTGCTTCGCATTCATCGCCATCGGTTTCTCTACTAGAACATGCTTGCCATTGTTCAGAGCCAACGTCGCGTGTTCGCAATGCCACGGATGAAGAGTGCCGATGTACACGACGTCAACCTCCGGGTCTGCGCACAGAGCCTCGTAAGAATCGTAGGCACGAGCAACACCTGTCGGTATTAATAGTAAATATTACAGTCAGCACAACCTCAAGCCTGCTCCTCCATTTGTTGCAAGCCACCACGTACCATGGGTGCTGGCAAACTGTTGCGCATTTTCCAGCGACCTCGCTGCACAGGCCTGGAACGTCACGGTTTTTAGGGTTTTGATGGCTCCTGCGAAAGCGTGCGAGATCCGGCCGCAGCCGAGAAAACCCCAGCGAAGAGGAGGCGTGTCGGTCATAATTCGACTGTCGATACGGATCGGCAGCGACGCTTCCAAAGCATAGGTGGTGATGCTGGTAAGCTTACCGTACCACGTAAACTCCAGTTAAGTGCGGCAGATGGCTGTCATTTGATTCGTGGTTGAAGTGACCAGGTGATCTGTGGATCAGCCACAGCTGAATCACACTGACAAATTCCCACTTGCGGTTTTCAGTGGAAACTCGGTCTGTGACTTGTGCGTGAGAACTCTTCACGCAAACCGAGCTTCCAATACATGTCCAATTGATTCCTTCGAAAATCCGCACCTCGATTTGCTCCTCGTGGAGTCGTTGGCATTTCGTCCACACCCTCCTTCGGTCCGGTTTCCAGCGCGTAAGCGGCTACTGTCCTAGGATGCCGTAAAACTCCCCAGTCGCTTGCTCCCTGCACAGGTTGAAGTGGTCGCCACATGAATCATGCTGATAACGCTAACATGTACATGTATTTGATTGATGAATACGAACCGCACGGAAGAGGATGCAATAAATGGTGAGTGAAGGTATCAGCACCCAGCAATCCAATCGGCGTCATGGCACCATTCACGCGATGTTGACTCGAACGGGTGGTTGACGCCAACACCGACCAAACTCTGCTGACAGCTACCGATATATACATGTACATGTATTGTACTTCGAAGTACTTCAAAATATTGGGATGTCTTAGGTATTAGGAAACCTCATTACCGACACGGAGATTGGCCATCAACCTCCAAATTGCAGCTGGCATGACTTGCCAAAGCCACCATCCATGATTAGTGAAACCTATATGCCACAATCTAGACTTTACATACCAATCTCAAGTTAGTTTTCCAAATCTGCAAAAACAAATTTGAGACGCTACCGGTACTGGTACAGTGTACAGTACACATATCATGCCACTTGTCGTTTTTCCACTTGGACCTCACATCAACAAAAGATCATGAGCAGCACTATCACTCCTCTTCGCTGGGGTTTTATCGGCTGCGGCCGCATCTCGGCGGACTTTGTGAGTGCCATGAAGTCCCTCGACAACGTCGTGTTCCAAGCCTGCGCCGCACGCTCGTTGCCCAGCGCCCAAGCTTTCGCTAAGGAGCACGGTATCAACAAAGCCTACGATTCCTACGAAGCTCTCGTCTCGGACGCCGAAGTGGACGTCGTGTACGTTGGGACTCTCCACCCGTGGCACTACGAGCACACGGTGCTGGCCCTGAACCATGGCAAACATGTTCTGGTGGAGAAGCCCATGGCCATGAACGTGACCCAAGCTTCGGCGGCCATCGCTCTCGCCCGAGAGAAGAAGCTCTTCCTCATGGAGGGAATGTGGACCAGGTTCTTCCCTGCTATCCGCCACGTCCGCCAACTGTTGGCGGACAAGGAGATCGGAGACGTGCACCATGTGCACGCGGCCTTTGGCTGCCAATTCGACGTCGACAATGCCCGCATGTGGCACAATGAGCTCGGAGGAGGAGGTCTCCTGGACATTGGCATCTACCCGCTGGCTTTTGTTTCCATGGTGTTTGGTGCTAAACCAGAGAAGGTCACGTCGGCTGGCAAGCTGAACGACGGTGGAGTGGACATTTACAACTCCGTGACGCTCGAGTACAGTGACTCCCGCTTCGCTACCATTGAGTACACGATGTTGGCCACGATGGATGAGACCGTCACCATTACTGGCAGCAAGGGACGCATTCACCTTCCTGCAGCGGCCCACACAGCGACGGAAGTGAGAATGGTCAAGTTCCTGGTAGATGGCTCGCAGAAGGAGACCAAGTCGCTGTTCCCGTGGCCGACGCCTGCTCCCGGTGCCACCTTCAACTATGGTGGCTCGGAGGGATTTCTCTACGAGGCGGAGGCTGTGATCAAGGCGATCCAGAGCAAGCAGCTCGAGAACAAAGAGTACCCGCTGGACGAATCGCTCCAGATCATGACCATCATGGACAAGATCCGCAAGGACGTGGGCCTCGTGTACCCTGCGGACTCCAAGTAGCTTCGCTCTTCTCGTGTGCAGTACGCAAGCTACTAGGCAGTATCCTTGGTAGTTTTGCTACATGTGTTGCAGATTCGCAGCTCGAGGCTGTCATTTCATTGTTGTCAAACTTCATGAAATCTAAAAAAATGGAGTTCAAACGAATGGTGACTTGACCTTCAGTCTGTTGGCTGCTGGAGACGATGTGCTCTTCATGCAATGAGCTGTTGCATCAGGGATGGCACAAAAAATATTTTTTCATGCTAGCCGACGGTTGATGTACGTTGTTGCCCCGTAATCTCATGGTAAGAGCATCACTTAGCCATGATCAGGTTCAACCACGAATCAAAGCTACCTTGTTCTGTCCAGCAATATCCTCTCGTAATACGAGTCGTATGGTAATAGCCACGAGGGGCACGCGTCGAATGCGCTGCAAAGTTTTGATGCAATGCTGGTCCATTTTCAACCAGATCCTAGTCGAGGCCACAACTTCTTTGACCTTTTGTGGAACAAGCAATCTCGATGGGTGCCGACTCAAAAGCTCCGCTCCGCTGGGGGTTCATCGGTTGTGGCAATATTGCCAACGACTTCGTCAATGCGCTGAAAGGCATGGCCAGCGAGACGGTAAGGCTCTCAGCGTGCGCCGCTCGATCGATTGAAACTGCCGAAAAGTTCGCCAATACGCACGGTACATGTACATTCACTGGTGGCGATAGATCTGCCTTTTCAGTGTCATTGACCAGCTTGCTCGTGTGCTTGCATCTTGTTTTTTGCAGGCTTTGCTCGCGTGTACGGATCCTACGAGGAATTGTGTACTGACTCAGAGGTGGATATGGTGTATGTCGCCACAATTCACCTCGTGCACTTTGACCACATCGTCCTCGCGTTGAATCACGGCAAACACGTCCTGGTGGAGAAACCCATGACAATGAATACGAAGCAGACAGCATCAGTCATTGAGTTAGCCAAGGCCAAGAAACTTTTCCTAATGGAAGGTACGAGCTGGAGATTTTTGTGCCCAGAAGGAAAAGAGAGTGCTAACCACAATTTTCCTTCTTGTGTCTTGTAATTATTTACTTAGGCGTGTGGACGCTCTGCTTTCCCTCGATCAAGTATGTCCGTCAGCTTATTGCAGAAGGACACATCGGCGACGTCCACCACGTCTACGGTGACATCGGCTTCACCTACGTGAATGCCCAGAATGAAGCGAATTTTCGTAGCTCTTCCGGTGACGGAGCACTTCTTGGTATCGGGATCTATCCGCTGACTTTTGTGACGATGGTGTTCGGCACCAAACCGCAGAAGGTCACTGCCACCGGCAAACTAAGCTCTGGTGGAGCTGACGTATACGGCTCGGCGACACTCGAGTTCAGTGAGAACCGCTTCGGCACTATCAACTTCACGGCTCTAGCATCGGTGAGCAACTTTGTCACGATCACGGGCAGCAAAGGCAGAATTCACATCCCAGCGCCCGCTCACAGCGCCACAGAGGTCACTGTCACTCAGTTCCTTGGAAACGGCTCGGAACAAACGAAGACGTCGCAATTCCCGTGGCCAACGCCTGCGTCCAACATCGCCACGCCGTTTAAATACCCGGGATCGGAGGCTCTCGTCTACGAAGCGGAGGCTGTCACCAAGGCAATTCGTGATGGCCATCTGCAGTGCGAAGAGTACCCACCAGAGGAATCACTGGCCATCGCAAAGATCATGGACAAGATCCGAGAAGCCATCGGAGTAGTTTATGCTGCCGACGCCAAGCCATGAAATGAAGTCCAGTCTGTAAAGCGAATTCCAGTGGCAGGACTTGTCGAACAGAACCTACAGGCGATAACGCTTCGTCCGTTTACATTATCCATCGAATGAGTGATTTCAATGCTATCAACACGACCAGCAATTTCTACGAGCGAATTTTGGTCACAATTGGTTGATAACTAATTGTAGTTGTGTGCCATCTTGGTTAATGCTTTGGCGCTCTATGCAGGGTATGGAGTGCGGTTTCCTGACTTGTGATTTTCCGATTTTGCGCTGAAATCACCAGATATTGGTGACCCTCGACCGATGCCAGTCGAGTTTTCTTTCTGAAGACTGAGCCTCGGACAGCTCAAGCTCTGGAATCCATTCACCGCCGCAACATCACCAAATGGTTCACCGTCGTGGTAATTTGGGTGACAGTTTTGTCTTCCATTTCGGCTGTGTAAGACCCTCGAATGCTTCGAGGTTCCATCGTGCTACACAAGTCGAACTCTTCTTCTTCTGGTAGCGTAGACCAGACCTGGAAAGTCCAACCTCACCCATTCAATTTCTAGGTTGAAAGAGAACCTTCGATGCTTCCGAAGCTTATTCGACGCGGAGAAGTGCACCATCCTGTCGACTACACCTTCCTAAAATCTAGGACAACAAAGACGTCACAAACGCACACTCGTTTGTATAATGCCAATCAAATCAACCTTCATCTTAGAATTCTGGACACCTCGCCATCCCTCGTACAAGCAAAGCTTGTTGTCGTGACTAAGTAATAACGAGCCAAGCAAGCTTTGGTATGTGAATGAATGGCCTACGAGGACGCAAGATAAAGCGGCGGCCCAAGATGATCGAGCTAGCCAGTGTTCTCAACCTAACACAGCAAGTCCCAGGCCCCTTTTCAATTTTCTATGTGACGCATAAGCCCATCGACGCTTTCAACAGCCCAAGCAACACTCGATTGCTGCCGTTGCTGTTCTCATCGCTGTCATCTTTCTAGCTGGGGATACCGTTGCTGCTGGAACTCTGCGTGGCACGACCGACGTGGGCTCGGAGACTCGCAAACTTGACCAGGTTAACGGCTCGGGTTCGGCATCTGCCGGGGGAGAGGAGCGCACAACCAACAACCACCACGGCCACCAAAAGAAAGCCTGCCAAGTCAACTTCAAGTCGAACTGCTGGATGGTTGACGTCTATGATCAGTAAGCCCCAGCAAGTGGAGAAGGGCTTCCAGGAGCGCCGAGCGAAGGCGTGAACTGAAGACCGAGGAGTTCATGTAAGAGCCTAGGAGTCGAAACACACATTCGCGTAACATGCGTATATCAGGCACTTTAACGTCAGCAAAAAGGTAGCGTCATGAAGCACTTCGATAGGCAATGAACGAGCAACGCACGCTTCATCGTCGCTCTTATCACCGAGCCGTAAACGACGCCTGTTCGAGAACTCACAGACAGACTCGAAGGCTCTGAAGCAACTTCTTCATTTGCATCTGCAGAATCTGATGACATCATTGTCGGACACGAAGATCTCGGCGACAACTTCAACTTCACGTCACTCTCCGATCTTTCACTCCAATCTTATTTTAGAAATCGCACTTAAAGTGTACCACTAAGTACGATCTATCCCCTCGAATCTAAAAAAAGCCGAAACCCGGAAGCTTCAGAGCTAAGCTTAGCCTCCGTTGCTGCATCTGTCGTCGGTTCGCTTCACTTTGGCTTCGCTCGTGAGCCTCCCAGTGCCTCGACTGGCCGTTCATTCGACGCGTTTCGATCTCGCGGTTCGCTCCGTGCGTTTCCCCCCGTCTAACTCGCCCTACAAGCCGTGATATAACAGCCAAGAAAGAACGATGAAGTGGCTCCGCTCGGCCGAGATGGAGTACATCTCGCTCATCGTGAACGAAGATGCGGCCCACGACTGCGTCCAGAAGTTGGGCGACCTGGGCGTGCTGGAGTTCACGGACCTGAACCCGGAGCTCACGCCGTTCCAGCGCCGCTACGTCAACTACGTCAAGCGCTGCGACGAGATGGAGCGCAAGCTGCGCTACTTCGAGGTGGAGCTGGCCAAGTTCAGCATCTCGCCCAAGCCGGCAGGATCCATCGACCAGTTCCTGGCCGGCTCGGCGGACATCCGCTACGGCTCACAGGACACGGCGGCCCGGGCGCTGGACACGCTGGAGAGGCTGCTGGAGGACAAGGAGCAGGAGCTGCTGCAGCTCAACTCGATGCACGAGAAGCTGACGAGGGAGTACAACGAGCGCAAGGAGCTGCAGGAAATCATCTCCCGCGCCGGAGAGTTCTTTGAGATTGAGAGTGAGTTAGTCACGTTATTTTTTGCCAAGGTGGTTGGAGGCTGACTTTTGTTTATTTTTTATTTATTTTTATTATTTTTTGCTGTTGCTGCTAGTTCCTGAGGTGCAGACACGTCGCACGTCGCGGACGTCGTCACGATCGGGGGCTTACAGCTTCGTGGATTCGTCTTCAGGAGCGGGGGCCGGAGAGGACGCGTCGTCGCTGCGCTTCCGCAATGTGACGGGCGTGGTGCCTGCTGATGAACGACTTAAGTTCGAGAGAATGATCTTCCGTACGACGCGTGGCAACTGCTTCACGCGGTTCTCGCCGATTGAGGAGCCGCTGGTCGACCCTACGAATGGCCAGCCGATCACCAAGCACGCCTTCGTCATCTTCTTCCAGTCCACTTTTATTGAGAACAAGCTGCGCAAGATCTGCGATGCCTTCCACGCAAGGTTGTACTCACTGCCGCCCATGGATGACCGTGCTGCTATTGCACACCTGATCCAGAGCAACGCTGGCGAGCTGAACCAGAGCAGCCACATTCTGCGCCGCAACCGCGAGAGTTGTGTGCTGCTGTGCCGTGACCTGGCGGAGACGCTTGAGTCGTGGAAGTGGTCTGTGCTGCAGGAGAAGGCAACGTACCACGCACTTAACATGTTCCGTGCTGATGTGAGTGGTATGCTGCGTGCTGAGGGCTGGGTCATTAAGGAGGCGCTACAGAGCGTGCGCCGTGCTGTTACGCGTGCCCACACAGCGGCTGATGACAAGTCGATGCCATCGCTCGTGGACAGTGTGGCCAAGCCGTGGCCTGTACCGCCTACTTACTTCGAGACGAACAAGTTCACCGATGCCTTCCAGAACTTCGTGGAGACGTACGGCTGCCCTCGTTATCGTGAGATAAACCCGTCGGTATTCACTGCTGTGACGTTCCCGTTCCTGTTCGGTGTCATGTACGGTGATATTGGTCACGGCCTATGCGTGCTGCTCTTTGGATTGTATCTGATCCTGACGGAGCGTCGTCTCGAGCAGCCGGGAAGCATGGGCGAAATGACGGCGTCGATTTACGGTGGCCGATACATGCTGTTTATGATGGGTGCCTTCGCCATGTACGCTGGTCTCATCTACAACGATTTCTTCTCGCTGCCGCTGAACCTGTTCGGCTCCAAGTTTGCGTACCCGGATTGTCTCGAGTCTCACGACCGCGAGGCCAAGTGCGTGGCTGAGTACATGATTGACGGCAAAATGACGTACGTGAACGCCACGGACGTCTCTAGCGGTGACAACGTGTACGCCGTTGGGCTGGATCCGATCTGGAAAACGTCTTCGAACGAACTACTCTTCTTCAACTCGTTCAAAATGAAGATCTCGGTGATCTTTGGGATTGTCCAGATGACGTTCGGTATCCTCCTCAAGGGCTGGAACAACCTGTACTTCCGTGACTACTCGACTTTCTTCTTCGAGTTCGTGCCGCAGATTGTGTTTGCTGTCTCGCTCTTCTGCTACATGATTGTGCTGATCTTGATGAAATGGAGCATCAACTGGACTGAGCGCATGAGCCATGAGGTGTGCCCGTACAATTACGCCGGCGAACACACTGGTTGCCGCCCGCCTTCGCTTGTGAACACGCTTATTAACATCGCGCTGGCACCCGGCAACGTTGTGGACCCGCTTTACGAGGGCCAACTTGAGACCCAGCAGACATTGCTGATGATGGCGTTCGTGTCTGTGCCAGCGATGTTGTTCATCAAGCCTATCTACTTGAAGATCCAGAACGACCGTACGGCGCCGCCTGTGAGCCACCACGTGGACTTCGACGACGAAGCTGAGGAGCGCTTGGTGTCGCACCAACACGGCAACTCGAGCGGCGGCCACGGCGGTGGTCACGGCGAGGAGTTTGAGTTTGGCGAAGTGGTTATCCACCAGGGCATTGAAACCATCGAGTTTGTGCTGGGTATGGTCTCGAACACGGCATCGTACCTGCGTCTGTGGGCTCTCAGTCTGGCTCACTCCGAACTGGCCACTGTGTTCTGGGAGAAGACGATGTTGTCCACTATCAACAGCGACTCGTTCATCGCCATTTTCATCGGTTTTGCTGTGTTCGCTGCGACGACGTTTGGCGTTATCCTGGCTATGGATGTGCTCGAGTGCTTCCTGCATGCACTGCGTCTACACTGGGTGGAGTTCCAGAACAAGTTCTACAAGGCTGACGGCTACAAGTTCCATCCGTTCTCATTCAAGCAGACGATCAAGGACTCACAGCAGCTCTAGACAGCAGGCGAGTTGAGTAAGGAGCCCTCGAGAGCATCGAGAGCGACCCTGGAAAAGCAAGATCCGACTCGAAAATCCCCGGTCATCGACACGCAGATGGGCGATCAAGAAAAAGAGAAATTGAAGGCAGACCTAGAACAACAAGAGGCGACAGTTGGAACAGGTCTGCGGTGCATATGGAAGCGCGTGCGTCTTCCTTTAAACAAATAGGACTTGCTAGCTTTTGATCATTTGTGTTGTCCGCCTGCCCTCCTCTCTATGCGGACAGTCGTCGACTGCTCTTGCCTTTGTGCAAGTCCAACGAGCAGAATTGACACTAGGGATGGTGTTTCATCGGTTTTACTTGGAAGCCTTCTTCTCCGTCTCACTGCACACAAAGACAGCAAGCAACCACACGTCATCAGCTCTTTTCTTCTCTTGTCCATCACCTGCACTCATTTTCTCTATGGCCAGCTGCAGCTCACATCTGCTGGTACTGCTTGCGCAGGTTACTGCTGGCGCTCAGGTCCTGCACCCGTTCCAGCGCCTTGCTGTCCGCGTAGAGATATCCCGCTCCGCCGCCAATGACAACGCCACCGGCAATAGCGAGGAATTGCACGCGTCTCGGAAACGGACCCAGAGCTAAAATGCAGCAGAATAACAAGCAAAAGAGTGAGAATTAATGGAAATGCGCAAAGAAATGATCTGGAGTTCGTCTACTGGTGATGGCAGCGGTCACTGCGGCGCCCAATGCGCCGCCGACACCCGAGCAGTATTCAATGTCACTCCGTCGTCGGTCGAACCAGACTTTCTCCTCCAGTGTGAAACGCTGCGGGGCGGCGGCGTTGGCAGCGAGCGTCGAGCTCATGGTTGTTTATGACGTGCAAATGTGGGGTGATGATGATGTGGTGTGTTGAGTTGCTGGTATGTTGCGGATGGAGCAACATACTGCTTAAGTTTGAGAAATATGATGCAGTTAGGTGGTCGTTCCCTATTGCAACACAAGGGCCACTTCAACTTGGGTAAGTGGTGCAGCACATGGCGGTGAGCTGGATATTTGCGCGCGGTGGCTGGTGCTGAGTCAACGCTGGCGCCATGACGAGCATCCCTCCTAGACGACTAGACCGCGAAGAGCTTGCCTCGCTCCAGTCGCCAAGTCCGACGTAACGAAAATTTGTGTCCAGTGGGTAGCTGCAGCTTGTAGACTTGATGCGACCAACGCAGCGTCTTGCAAAAAGGGCATTGTCGTCGATCATTTCTGTAGTTAGCGGCTACTGCAACTTGCAGTCAAGACTCGTTCTTAGTTCTTAGACTCTCGACAAGAGCTGAGGCCAGCGGTAGGACGACGAGTCAATAGTTGCGGCGTATCAGCACGGAGAAAACAAAATTTAGAAAGTCAAATGTGAATAAATTAAGTGGTTCAAGTCGAACTAACGTTATACGCCTTTCGCCCCCTGCTGTCTGTTGACACTGTTGTCCACGTGAGTAAAGTGCTTGGCGTGTCTCCTCTGCGGTTCTTGGATGAACCCGTATCCCGGGTGCCGCTTCATCGCCAAGGACGGCGTCGGCGTCTGCGGCGTGCGAGGGATGCAGGCGGTTGGCGTCACGGTCAGCCCGGATGACTGCGGTGGCACCACTGTGTTGATCTGGCTGGGGTTGGTCGAGTACACATCCATGAGGAAGTCCATGGACTCGTCGAAGTCCGGCACGGTCTGCTTACTTTCAGCTCCGTTGGCTTCCCATGACGACGGGTAGGTGGCGTTTCCGATGAACGCACTCGAGATCGTAGACGTGCTCAGCTGGCTGAACTCCGAGCTCACCATAGCAACCGAGGTCGGCATAGCGGTGGAGACGTAGGAGGTGTGGTGGTGATAGAGCGGTGGGCTATGCATGGACATGGCTGGCAGCGACGTAGTTCTTGCGAGCGGGATGGTCGTTGCTGCCATGGAGTTGTATCCCATGGCACCAGGATGAGGTGTGTGCTGGTAGACGCGCGTGTGCACGTTAGCGTAGGGGGAGACAACGTGTTGGGGATAACCCACCATCGCTGACATCGGCGGGGCCTGTAGGGTGCCGTTCCGGTTGCGGAGACCGCGCATGCGGCGCGCCAGCTTCTCCCGGTACTTCTGGGCGTGCGTCTGCGTTTGACGCACCGTGCGCGTAGCCACCATCTCGGCGATGGCCTTCCATGGGCCCTTAGGGAAGGTCTCCATCGCGCGCAGGAAACGCTCATGCTCGGCCTTCGTCCATGTGCCCGATGCCTTGACGACTTCTCCGTTGGCGTCCAGCTGCTGCTGTTCACGGTCCAGGGACTCGGCGACACGCACGGTGCCATCCTTGACGATCAACAGGTCCTTGCGATCCAGCTCGATGATGGATGAAGTCGAGAGGCGGAAGTCGTCGTAGTCGTCGTTTCCGGACGTGGTCTCTTTGACGCTGTGGTGCACGGCCTTCTTCTCCTCGGCACTGCCGTCGAGCTTGGAGTCGTGGGCATGCACTTGCTGCCGCTCAGCCATTCCGAAGGACATGAAAACTCTTTGGTTTGTTGTTGCTACTTATTTGGCGAAAGCTTGAGTAAGTGGACAGCGAACGACTGACTCGCTGGCGTCTGTCTGCCGTGCTGTGTTGAGACTTCGAGTGGTAGATCTGGTAATCTGGTTCCTACCGACAACTGCAAGACGAAAGTGTCGAGCCGAATCGGTTGTGTCTGATAGTCGCGTGGGGCGTTTGACCGGCGACTGTGACTGATACTGGTGGTGGTTGTTGAGATTCTAAGACTGAGAACGTTGGCCCTCTAGTAGTCAAATTCGAGAATGAGCAGCTCGGTGCGCGGTTCCCCTCTCCTCTGTTTTGCGACCCCTCTCCTGTGTCTGGTTGCACAAACGTTGCTGTAGACAGCCGTGATACTATCGCTGATAGCGCCGGGCCGTATGGCCCGCGTGCGTGACTGACTTGAGCGCTCCGGCTGGCGCCTCTGTAGGCAGGAAGGGGCAAGCCGTACAGGTTGCACTGTCTATGAGTTTGCTCCGACCCGCAGGGCTCGTTGCGTCGGACGATGCGTTCACGAATTCGACGCGAGACGGACGGATGAGCTTGCTGTCTGTGCCGCGCAAAGGCCCCACCAAAAACCTCCGCCTGTCGACCCGAGTGAGGTAGGAAAGAGGAGGAGCCCCGTTTGGTCGAGGCCGGACAAAATCCAGCATTCGTAATGCCCGGAGCCGTTGATCCACTCAACCTCGCACCGGTTTGGGCCGGGCCGGTCACGACGGACAGTTACGACGTCAGAGCAGAGCCCGCGGCACCCGTTTTGCTGAACCGGGCGCCGAGAGACGAGCTTTGATTGTTCGGCTGCCAGAAAACAAGATGGCGAGCCGCCATCTGATCTCTTGGCAACGAATGTGTCAATCGAGTGCTACGTTCGTAACGGACGAGGTGGGTAAAAAGGCCAAGCGGTAACTTTGTAAATATGCTGTACGATAGGAAACATGCCAGAAGCAAGTGCATTCATTAAAATGTTTTGCGACAAGAGTCATGCTAGAAACCAGTTCCAGGCTGTTACGCAGTATTGTGCCCGTATCCTACGGCCATCACATTGCCATCACTCGGGCTGAAGCAAAGTTGCCTTTTTGTGCGAGCCTGCCTGACCGAGGTAAATGCCTCGAAAGCAAAAGCGTACGTGGCTGTGGGATATATCGTGGGCAGTAGCGGACCGACAGACGAACCTGGAGACATGCACGACAAGCAGCGAGGTCTCTGCCGTGACACAGCGTGAAACGCTGAAGATGTAAGTGCCCCACGCGGGTAAAATTGCAGGGCAACTTGATCGCCATCACACGGCATCTGGCCGCTCCAGCTGGAGCTTGCTCTCTCTGCTGAGCTTTTGCTCCACCTGGTGCTTCCCGCAGCTGGGATGAAAGTTGCAGAGATTGGGGCGTCCCACTTGCAAGGCTCAAACCAGCACGTGCTCCGCCAAAGGCTCAACCATCGGGCAATGTCCGACGGGCATCAATAACGAGCAAGCGTTCACCATCGTATTTGCACAACAGCTTGGTCAACTTCCGATGCCATTTGCTCTGTGAGGGTGTTGACTAACAGTGGGAACACATCCTTTCTGCCACTCGCATCAACTTGTTGCCTCCACGGAGTACCACATTCGAGACCGAACGGTGCAGCGCCCGATTGACCAAGTCCCTTCTTGCTCCACTGCGCGCGAGCATCGGAAAAGCGCGGCGACTGGGCCCAGCCTTTGACGATCGTAAAACTCTAAAGGTGTCCAGGCGCCCTTTGTCATTGTCCACGCAGTTAGCAACACAATGCAGGAATGCGTCGCGAAGTCGCGGCGCAACCGCTGGGCGCTCTTCAAGGATAGTTCCACGAGTGAACAACCGTTAACTAACGCGATGCTTGGTTGCTTGGTCGGACCATTAGATCTTGCTGCAGGATGAGAGTCTCTGGTGGCAGCACCGCTTCAGTACCTTGACGGAAGATTCGGTCAAGCAAGTGAGTCGTGACGCGTACGTGGCGCCGTTGTGCCCAATTAATCGCATGTGAGCCGGTTTGTAGTTCCCGACACTTGTCAGCGACAAGTAGATACTGTACCTGCAAGAAAATCAACCGCTAGAGCCAGATTCGTCTATGAGTCCACCGCGGGGCCAACGGCCCCAAATCCACGTACGTTGAAGCGGACGTCTTATTCACGCTCATCGTGACATTCAAGCTCTATGCACTGACAGGTCGGTCACCTCCTTTGCTTTTCTGCGCCTGACCGACGACGCTGAGTATCTTTTCTGCCTTGCGTTCGTCTCACTTCGTGTCCTCGACAAAGTTCAGGAGATAACTTGCGTGTTTGCCCTCTTGTTGCTTCCCACTCCCACCCATCACATCTCTGACGTTGCAGCAAGCTCGTTTACCAGGCCTTTACCAGTAGCCCCGGCGAATAGCTTGGAGCGCTAGTGACAGATTCCCTGGAGCCGGTCAAGCCCGGTCACTGTGCTGCCAGCCGTCGAATGACAAAAATTTTCACGTCCTGAAGCGCTTGTTCTGCACTTGGTGGACCGCCAGCTGGAGACGCTTTCGGGGCGGACTTCTCGGTGGAAAGCCAGTCGATCTGCTCGCACGTAAAGCTCCGCGACAGAAGTTTAAAGAATTGGTGCTCCATGGGGTTGCGCGAGCGATGAGCCATCAGCACAAGAGTCTCTGGGGTAGTTGCTAGCGCGTCAAGCGATGACACGAGCGGTGCGTATCCTTCCGGATCGTACACGGCGTCCGAGAGCACGATCACGTCTGGTTGCGCCGGCAGATCGCGCAGAGGTTCTCCCCAAAGATGCGCTCTTGCAACAGGGAGTACAGGAGCACCTCCTTTAGCAGAGCTCTGCGTAGAGCTGTCCCCTTCACCCCCTTCAGTAAAGTTCAAGCGGATGTTGTACTCTAGCAACGGGATAACCTCCTATGCACGAGGAAGCATCATCAAGACAGAACAAAAGATGAGTACGTCAGATCAGCAGGGGAGCTGCAAGTTGCAGCAAGCCGGTGTTTGCGTACCTCCATGTCTGTGAGAGTGACCTGCGCGCCGAGCATCGAACAGAAGATGCCAACGAGGCCCAGTCCGCTTCCTAGCTCAACTACTTGCTTCTCGACAAGTAGTTCCCGCCGCGCAGCTAGATAGCGCGTCAATACTAGGCACGAGTCCCACAGCTTGCCTCCAATTCCTGAGTCCCGGACACATAGATTGAGTAGATAGAACACTAACCAGCATTAGCTTCGTTTCAATGACTTCCACCCCAAACTTTGAGGCAATAAACGATCTCGAGAGTCATCGTTACGTACCAAGGTTTCCGGGTGATTCGGCAAGAAGGATATCGTGCTGCAGTCCGTCCATCGCCACAGCCCGACAGCAATGCACCCCGAGGTCTCCAGTAATTCCCTCCTTCAAATCACCACCGGCAGGTACAACAGTAAGCGGCAAGGATACGACGGGAAACAGGTTCCACGTCGATGAGGATGCCTCGTGCGCATGGACGTGAAGTGCGAGTGGGTTCGACGAGTAATCTTCTTTTGGCTTGTTGGCACTCATGACAGCAACCCGGAAACTCGCCTTTCCACGGTCATTCAAGGTCAGCCTACCATTCGCTTCAGCACTGCCTGCATCGCCAATATCCGACGGATCCAACGGCTCCTGGAACACCAACTTGTATCTACCGCCACTGTTGTTTCGCAGCGAGCACTGCAGATAAATGTGCTCGCCATTCTTCACATAATCTCTTCGGAACAGTCCAAACTCGTTGCCAATATTGACATTCACGTAAAAAAACTGGCCTAGCGGAACTTGCGACGGCAGCAGACATCTACCTCGAAAGAAACCCACCACACACGCACGTACGCACGAAGCAGTAAATTAGTGTTCAAACGTCCGTTCTTCTAAAACAAGCACCCGCTGGTGCCCGACATCACGAACCCGAAATTGATTCTTAGCTGCTGTTTGTCGTGCACCATCTTCCCCATCTGCTTGACCTCACTGGCAGCCACTTCGCGGTCCTTGGCCAGATTCTTGCGCAGCCTACGTCGTGCAGCCACGCAGTACTGAAACACCGTCGGGGCGTTCTTCTCCCCGTTGTCCAGCACATTCTCCACCAATTGCAACGCCGCCTCGAACCTCTCCAAGTTCTCCAGCGCCACGAGTTTGCGTAGAAGCGCCTTCTCGTTCTTTGAGTTGTGCTTGAGTGCCTGCGTTGCGTCTGACGGGGCAAACATATAATAAAAATATTATTTCCCATTAGTTTAAAGCATTATAATATTGCAACTATTGCTACAGAATCCGTGACAGACCACGCAAAGCTGCCGCGAAGTCGCGTTCCTGGATGGCAGTCTGCGCTCGGTTTGAGAATAATTGTGAGGCCGTCAGAGCATCCCACGAGACCCCGTCACCACTGACAGATGCGCAAGAAGCTGCGCTATCATATCCTGTAGTTAGTAGCGCGATTGCACGCGTGTAGCTTGCACGCGCGGCGTCGTAGCGACCGTCGGCATAGAGCGCATTGCCCTCCGCCTGCAGTGTCTTCACTTGATCATCCATTTTTTGATAGTGCTAGATCATTGGGTGAAATAATTGGAAGGGGTTAGGTTAATTTACAATAGATTGAATAAGATACTTTTTCCGTTACTTTTGACAAGCATCTTGCACTGCAAGTTGCCGTGTGGGTGTATAACTTTACAGCGGTGGGATATGGTTAGCAAGGAGAACCTTTGAGTGGAGCTTTGCATTTTTCGTTGACGCTGGTGTTAGCGGAGCAAGAAACGAATTGGATCGCGTTCTGGCGTCGGAATTAACAGCGGGACGGATCGCCCGTTTCTGCTTTGAGTTTTCGTTGTTGTCTCTGCTCTGACCGAGTTTCACTGGTGTTTATGTGTTGTCTTCGTGGCCTAATGGATAAGGCATCGTCCTCCGAAGGCGGGGATTGGGGGTTCGAGTCCCCTCGAGGACGCTTGTCGCGACTGCAGGCGTGGTGTTGTGACCGTTTCGGCACATTTTGGACGCTGGGAGTTCGACAGAGCCAGCAATGAATTGCTGTGCTGCGTCATTCAACCAAAGCTGCCTGCACCCACCTTGCAATTGTTGGGAGCTAGTAAGGGGTGACGAATCAGTGTTGTCTACTAGTACTACAGGGTACCGGTATCTCAGAGCGATAGTCGCCATCATCACACAAGTCATCGTAAACCGAGCTCCCCCATCAACATTCTGTGTTTATGGGCCTCGTTGATGATGATGAGGTCAGGGTCAATGGGATGTTGCATCTACCACTAGCACACACTCGCACTCTTCAATCCCCAACGAAGCACGCAAGCAAGCATCTACCACCGACCTTCCGATTCATTCCAAGCCATGAGCGTCGACGTCCCTACCAAGACCCTTCCGAGTGGAGCTGCCATCCCGATGATTGGACTCGGCGTGTACCAGTCCGAACCTAGCGACGAAACCTATAACGCCGTCCTGATGGGACTGAAGCTGGGCTACTGCCACATTGATACTGCTGAGATCTACGGAAATGAAGCGGATGTGGGTCGAGCTGTCCGAGACTCCGGTATCCCGCGTGAAGAGATCTTCGTGACCACGAAGCTCTTCACCACGAACTGGGGCTACACTAGGGCGCTGGCTGCCGCCAAGGCCAGTAACGACAGGCTCGGCCTCGGATACATCGACTTGTATCTGTTGCACGCTCCAGGCTCGCCGGAGGAACGGGCCGATACGTGGCGCGCAGTCGAAGACCTGCACGAGCAGGGCATCCTTAAGGACATTGGTGTTTCCAACTTCAGCGAGACTCTGCTGGCTAAGTTGCTGAAGACGGCTCGTGTGAAGCCTGCCGCGAACCAGGTGGAACTGCACCCGTGGATGATGCGCTCGTCGCTTGTTAAGTACTGCGAAGAGAACGAAATCCTCATGGAGGCTTATTCCCCACTTGCGAGGGCTACCAAGATGGACGACCCTGCACTGGTGTCAGTTGCCAACGAGATCGGAGCCACACCAGGACAGGTACTGGTGGCCTTCGGCATCGCCAACGGGTTCGTAACGCTGCCCAAGTCCGTGCACGCGGAACGCTTGAAGAGCAACCTGGAATCTGCCAAGTTCAAGCTCTCACCCGAGCAAGTAGCCAAGGTGGCGTCGCCGGATTCCTACATTCGTACCACGGGCTGGGACCCAATCGCGAATCAGGTTGAGTAAATCCACTGGCACAGTGCACATACACCAGCATCAATAGGTTCGCTACGAAAGTTCATGCTGCTAAAGTATCAATAAATCGTTGCTACATTCAGGTAGATGTGCACTCCTAACAGGTCTCCGTTATCGAAAAATATAATTCATGGGCTCACCAACTTGCATCGAGTATCACATGACGTCGTCGATCCTACAACTCATGCCCGTAACTTTTGACCTGCGCAGCAAGTTTGGCTTCACAGCTGTGTGCTTGTGAATTGGACTCGGTCGGATCGTCACCGTTGCTGAATTTGGTGTGCCTCAGAATTGCTAAAGCAGCAGATGAAGCTTCATGAAGCTCCTACAGTCGGAACCACACTACTATCAATTGGAGTTCTCCAGATCTTCGGTCCAAGTTGTACACCGTGAAGATCTGAGCTATACCCTCACTTCAGCTACGATGAGATGCGGAAGTTAAAAGCTGCCTTAGATCGTCGAACTCAAGCTCACTCTACTTGACAAAGTACACTATTCTGGTTTGAGTAAACTAATGCCGTGCGTTGCCCGAGTAGCTCTGGATATCAGCACACTAACTGGACTTGCAGCAATTGTAGCGTTTCCAACAATGAAGTCGGCCGCTCCTGTCAGTACCGTGTTTAGCAGCAAGANAATTTGCGCAACTAATTTGCCATTTACAAGGCAGCGTAGCAGGCATGCATGGAAACCGTGATTTTAGAAAACGTGGTATATTCGTCTTCAGCTTTAATAACTGCAGGGCTAAACCCTGCAGTTAAATTCGATATCTTGCAATGGACTGCCCTCTCGTAGAGCAGCTTCGTTAGTTCTAAAGTACTCTATAAACGGAGCCGTGGGGGAGAGCTGGCGTAAGTTTTTCACTNTAATCTAGTTTGCAGTCGTTTTACCTAAGATTTATTATGTGCATAAGTTTCGAAATATTACAGAAAATATTCATTAATTTATTTATACAGGATTGGCGAGGGTCAGCGATCCTGGTAAGAACTCTGGATGTAAATATCCAGAGTACTACCTGCTGCGTCGTGGCGTGACCGGGTCAGCGGTCATTGCTAGTGAGCTCCTCTATACTAATTGCCCCTGGCGTGGTTATCCAGCGAAGTCTTGTTATGGTGGAGCGTCTTATCTGAAGTCACCGTGTTAGCAAGCCTACAAGTCTCATAGATACCAAGTACACTAGCTTACCTGCTGCGTAAATTCCTTGAAAGCATGGCCAGCAAACCGACCACTGGATGAAGAGACGCAGGACTCCATTACCTAGGAATGTATTTTGCTAAGCGACTCTCACCCATTCTTTTGCTATGGAACCATTACACCTCACGATCGCCAGCTTCGTCCTCGATGTCTGGCTTTTTCGTCTCGGATATATCGATCTCTTGCGCGGGTGAACTACGCTCCCTGGGAGCTCAGTTGGTTTTGGAATTAGTGTGGATGAGAAGTCTCCGCCAGAGCAAGACCTGGTGCGAGACCAAACTCCTCCATAAAAACAAAAAGTATTATCAGTTAGAGTTTGAGAAGGTGATGTTCGAAGTTATGTGACGACAAGATGGGAGGATGGTTCAATGGATTCTCGTCCACTCTTGAAACGCAGTCAGCGACGTGATTGTGGGTGAAGCTGTTCAACAAGGACATCTCTGGGGTTTGCAGTTGCTCCAGGCTGATGAAAGACGTGGGACGTTTCTCTGTTGTCAAAACGTTCTAGCAGACGAACGTCACTGGGATATTGTGCATTGGCTACACGAAGGCAACAAAAGCACACAGGAAGAAAACACAAAGTTGGCGACGATTGCCATTAAACAGGTAGCTTGAAACAACTAAAGTGGGAATTACCTGGAACAACGCGCTTCATCAACTGGGCATATTCTAACGAGAAGTGGGAAACTCAAATAGAAATGCTCCACTACGTTCTGGAAGAGGGGATTGTAGATGCTGAATACATTGATAAGGAAGCATTGCGGTGAGCGGCGGAATTCGATGATGTTGAATTTGTGCAATGGCTGGTGTCTCATCAGTGATGAGTCATCACGTTCCTGAAGAAACTCCTGCTCTCGCTTCGGCTGTTACATTTGCTGGGAAAAAGGTCACCTTTCTGTTGCCCAGTGGCTTTTTACGCACATGACAACGAATGGTATCCGTCTCAAAACTCGAGTTCAAATTGCAACCATGTTTAACGCTGAAACAACGCAAAACTAGTGATCGTTCAACATCTTTACAGCCAACATTTTTACTGACATCGTATTGCTATCTTCGACGAAGAATCTGACTACGGTAATCACCGTTATAAAGCTGTCATGAATGTTGCAGCCGCTAATGGACACCTTGATGACCAAAGAGGTATGAAATCCAGGATTAAATGCCAAACGTGTATGGATTGGCTACGTCTAACCCGTACTGAGCTCCTCGGTATCACTGCATACACTGGCACACACAGTCGGACACAAAAACACACGCTGGCACACACATTCGGACACAAAAACTTGAGAACACATGCAATGAAACAGAAGGGAAGGCCTGCTGGTGGTTAGTTTCCAATCTTGCGCCGCTTGCATGTCTGCTTGTTGTGGCCTTGTTGGCCGCAACCACTGCACCGGTAGTTGCTTACAAATC
>LGSN01000309.1:0-36770 GCA_001314375.1 Phytophthora podocarpi | reverse complement strand
GGTGTGTGTGCATGGGGGGGGGGGGGGGGCATTTTATTTTAATGTTCGCTAGATGGCACGAAACCCATTATGCATTTTACTCACGACTACATACACCCGTCGCAAGCACGTCAACTTATTTGTAATAGTTCGTATTCAAGCCCAATGACATACGAGCACAGATCACACAAACACGGCATCCGGTTCTGTCCAAGTAGTGATAGCCCCAGCTAGCATCTCGCCTTCTCCATCGACAGCAGACGTGAACTCGCTGTGGACGGCCAGGAGCACTACGTGGTATTCACCGTCATTATTCGTGCTGGTGTCGGTCTGCTCCATGGTTGCCCGAGCAGCAACGAGTCGTAATGACGTAGTGGTGAGCACGTTCTGCCAATTCTGCTCCATTCAACAGCGCGACGCAGGTGAGCAATCACTCACCATTTTATTGTACTCCAAAGGCACGGCCTTACAAAAACAGGTTATAGGAAAGCCTCACTGTACTCAGAATTAAGGAACTTACTGGGGAATCGTTGAAGTGTACTCGGAAGTAAGTAGCACCCGCGAAATGGCACGTGTCCTTTTATTCATTTATGTGTGATTCGGCTGAAGTATGAAGGAAACGGATAGTTGTACGTGTAGTTCTTCGCTTTGCATTTATCCAGTGATCTTGTGATCTCGACATGTGCATCAGCCTTCAAAGTTCTACAACTGTCTACTCCCGAAATGGCGAAAATCATTCCATCCCCTATATTCCTACCGTCCCACGCCTTACAGGACTCTCGATGGCATTTTATTCCATCACCTGTTAGTAGGGTTTGGCAGTACTGGCACTTTTCGCAACTACTGACAGTAATTTGCCACTACAAGATTCCAAACTACTGTAGTAGTATTAATATAATAGTAGCTCAACTTGCGCCTTTTGAGTTACTACAGTAATATTATTATAGTACTATCGAACTACTACCGAAATGGCTACATCGACCACCTAAGCAGCTCGAGTGCCATCTTCAATCTCGAGTATCACCGTGCTCCCAGCCACCATCTCCATCCGACGGAACTCTTCCCGGTTGTGCTTCAAGATGACCTACATCTCTGCGCGTCCATTTTCTGAACTCGTGCGGAGACAGTTCATCACGAAGACTCCAGTCGAGAAAATACGTTCTTGGAGCGCGTTGCCAGGCCTGCAAGACGAACAGTAATATTATGTCAGCTATCATGTTCAGCGTGCATCAGTTAAAGGGAAAACAGCTTGCTTACCGTCGTTGATTAGCCAGTGCGCAACGAACATATTGAGTTCCGTCGGTGTCGCCCCCACAGCTTCAGAATCGTACCCTTCTTGGTTATTGCGCGGCTTGAGTTAGAGGATTGGTCGGTGTGGGGAGACTTCGTTCAACAAGATTCTACGAGGGCTGCCTCAATTTGATGACGTGCTCGCTTGGCCACCTCTGCCTTGCCAATACAATGTGAGCTGTGTATGGCGACCGTGTGGTCCTTAGGTTCCGTTGACACCTGCACGTTCTTAGTCTTCCACTGGTCAAGCCATGCAGCGCTACTGAAACTGCAAATACAATTAGTATCTACACGCATATCTTCACACCAAAAGCAGCATCAAACGTACAGAACACAACAATCCTTGGTAGCACAAATGGCGCACTCCTTGATCGCAGGATCCATGGCCGACAGCTCAGGATTGATGCAATCAGCAAACGCACACTTCATCGGCAGCGTCGGCGGTGGCTAGGGCGTTCGGAAGACTGATAAGGCGGTCTGGGTCGGGGATGCAAAGCAAAATGCAAAGTGTGAGCTGAATTTGCGAGCGGCAACCCAGTTCAAACACAAAGCCAAGCAATCGTTGAGCTAAATGGCCATACAAACGAGCCTTGAACGCGTTTCACGACGAAAAGAGGCGCAACTCGCCGTGTTTAACGTGCGAGGAAGACGACTTAGCGCGGAACTTGCGGAATACTTGGCAAGCACGCGGTCGTAGATCTGGTTTGGCATCCAGAGCGGTGGTCTAAGAGTCGATCGTCATGTTCGCTTCTGGACCGTAGCAAAATCTTCAACAGTATTTCAAGTACTATCGGGACTAACAGGGTGAACTACTGGCTACTACAATAGTAGTACTGTTGAAGTTCAGCGGATTACTGGCTACTATAGTAATAGTAATAGTATCAGTACTATAGTTCTCTGGATTTTAATCCAGAGTTTCTCCAGGGTGGGGACTCGAACCCAAAATAACTCTTACGTCTTATACGTTCATGTTGCCCAAAATTGTTTCTACTAGAACGCTCATTCAAAATTTCTTTGAAATTGATGTACCTGTTATCTGAGACCCAAGTTCTGGTATCTTAGTCAAAATCGATGGTATTCCCTCTTTAATTGGATGAAGGTGTACCCGAACGGAAATGATTGACCCGTCCCTTAGTTAGAATAAGATATATTGCCTTCTATAACCAATAACCGGTCTACAACGACAAAAACATAGGTGAATGTTGCTCGAAGGATTGTGGGTGAAATTACGATTGCTGTGGGAAGTTAAAAAAAAAACTTCGCTAACCGTTCACTTCAGCATGGGTCTATCTACCAGTGGAAGAGAGTTTATCTTAAAACAAAACTGCTGTTAATGCCGTGCTTGCGCCCAGAGAAGCTCTGAAATGTGGATCTAATGTGAACACATTTAAGTGTGAGTGTGAGTGTGAGTGTGAGTGTGAGTGTGAGTGAGAGCGAGAGTTGGAGTTGGAGTTGGAGTTGGAGTTGGAGTTGGAGTTGGAAGATGGGTTGTATGGAAGTGTGAGGCCTTATCTCATGCGGTGAAAAAAAATGAGATATCCTCCTATTGTAGCTCAGATGGCATCCCGGTTGGTCGTTCCGCCTCATCTACCAAATAAATTAGTGACATATTAGGGGGGTTCAGACATCTCATTTTCCGCGCAAATCTGACAGAAAAAATGAGATGAAAAATGATTGTTGCGCTATGGTATGCTAGGTAAATTATATCTAGCATACCATATCGCAGGATTTTGCAAACGAGGAGGTCTCTGAAAGTATGAGAGGCAAACGGTGAGCATGTCGAGGCTCATTTCTCGTCTCATTTCTTGCAAACGATGATGCTATAAATAAGACCAACAAGCGTGATGTCTGAAATCCCCTAATAGTTTTCCGTCAACTATTGGGCTAGGTGTGTGACTACCTAGGTGTAGGTACATCTTTAGACATTTGGTACTGTGCTTTTCCTTATGTGTGCCGTTACTCGATTTTCAGTGCATCAATTAAGGCTCCAGCGTAACATAATGTGTTTATAAAGCTAACAAGAATTCAGAGCATCTCCGTGTGAAACATGGCATTAGTATTATTTAGTACTGGCGACGTGAGTTACTGCCAACCTCTGCCCGTGGATCATCGAAGCTCAAATAAACCACTATACTTCGTTTCTAATATGCGTAGACAATGAACACGAATTGTTTTCGAGTGCACTTTGACGGGTTATCGAGTGCAGTACTTTTTATCGTAAAATGGAGAATTCATCAAGTGCGGACACCAGTTGGTGAGTTAGGCTGCTTCATGCACGCACGTTCACATAAGTGACCAGCCGCGCTTCGCTTGGCTGGGCGCTCCGGCGGTTCGCTTCGCTCGCGATATGGAGATAGAATGTACTGGCAAGTGCAATGCTCGTCGCGCTGGGATGCTCGGCGCTGGGCCCGCCTCCGCAAATACCGCGCGCTAGCAACCGCTTGCCTCTGTTGGCGCCTCGGCTACAGTCCCAATATTATCCTCAACACATCCTGTTCAGTGATCTACAGCCTTAACCGCAGTGTGCACTCGATCAAACCGTCAAGTTGAACAAGGGGCACTCGATATCCCACCATTATTGCATAAACCTAACGGTGCACTAAGTTTTCCCGAATTTGCACTCGACAAACAACTCGTTCTGTAGACAATACAAACGAACCCTCGAATCGTGTGGTGGCAACCAGGAAAAAGTAATCCGCCTAGACGCGTTGATGATTACCAAGCAAAGGAAGAAAAAGGAAGGACATGTTTGCCGTATTTTATTTACGTAAGACATATTACTAAAGTAAAGTACCAATTATGTCACAGTTTCGATGGTCTCAAAAAGCAAGGTATAGCTAGCGTAATACCCATGACTAGAGTACAAAACTATACCATTGAAAACAGGAGATAAAAGCGGAACTGATATACACATCTACAGAGCCTGGTTCGATTTAGTACAGCAGCTCGCGATAGGCAAAGTTGATAGAAATATAGAGGTAAAAATGGTGTGATCTGTTCGTTGCACGGTCCATACAAATTTAAGTGAATTCAAATCCCCTGGAACATCTTCTACTTTTTATGGGGCCAATTTTGGCCAATAGTATACTGAAATCAAGTCAAAACCCGTGCCACAACTGGCACTTTACCTTACATTATAGTAATACCGTAGCGCCACATCTGAAGTCGCTTCATCCGGCCGTCTTTGGTAATCACGACGCGATTATTCGAGCGTGGGTGTGTTTCTCGTTTAGACAAGAGCGTAGCGTCGTACGGTATTTCTATTTTCCAATCATTACGGAATTATCACCGAGAAGCGCACTTCATGTCAGACTCCAACAAACTTGGCCCAACCAGACTTCCGGACCAGCAATATGTTAGTTCTTTACCGAATTCCACGCTGGACGAAGCAAATGAGGACATGTTGCTTGCAGAAGCAGAAGAACTGTTCAGTCTCTTTACAACCGACAGTTTTGAAAATCAATTGAGTGACACCGCCGCTAGCAAGGACACGAATGGCAGTAATAAGCCCAAGCATCTACAAGGAAATCACAAAATTGAGCGCGACTGGAAACGAGTTGCACAATCCAGACGACGACGGATATACAGAATTCGCAAAAGCAAGTACGTGACTCACTACGTCGCCAAGTATCCGAGATGACGCGTGTTGCGGTTTGGCTGCACAAGGAAAAACAGAAAGAGAATTTACACCAGTCTACTGCAGCATGTGTAGTGAATTCAATCTGGAAACCGGTGGCAGAGCGACAACTGAAAGAATGGCAAAAGGCAGAGGTCAGACAGGTCGAGCTTATTGCGGCTATCAGCGAGCAAGCGGAGCTCATCAATGACCTCAACGCAATCGCGGACAAGGCTTTGACAGATATCGATGTTCTTGGCAAAGATTGTTGCCCAACGCCGTATAAATCATCCCATGCAGGTAACATGTCGTTAACTTCGGAAGTTCTACTCACGTCCGCACGTAGATGAGAAGGTGACAACGATAAGGAGTTCTTCCAGCACATGATTAAAGAATCTCAGCCATTTATTTGACTTTCAGCAGACGTAAAGCAATCTGTGGATGGTAACAAGATCGGAAGTGTGACGAAATATTCGTCATTATCAGGCAATGGCGGGCTTGAAGGTATCACCCCCTTCAAACACTCCGTCTTACGTCGGTACACTGAAAAGAAGCGCGTATTTCCAGGGCTGCTTTCGGATGAAACTGGATGGGTAAGTCTTCGGAGTCCTGAAAGTTTGTATTCATAAGAGAACTCGTGATTTCAAAAATATCCTCGGACCCAGTAGTGCGCAATAAATTTGTGAACTGCTCCATAGCAGCTTCATCTTCCTTTGCGCTACCGAAATGCATTGGTACGTGGCGAATGCATATGTCGAGCGAAGTGCTTGCCTTTGCGGAGATTGGTGAAGGTTTAACAATGCACCAGCCTGTTTCATCTGAGTGCAGACCGCGAAAGAGCCCTTCTCCCTCGGTGAAAGACCGCCAAACAACCACCAGACGGTCCTTCTCCATGTAGCGACGACCAACACTACTCTGGACTACCGACACACATTGTCCGCAGTTCATGCGGCTTGTAATGCGAAACTTGAACGCAACGGTGTTGCTAGGGACTTTCAGATCTTCGTACAACTTGCGATCTTCTTGGCGGTGGAGTAAGTTCGAGAGTTGCCATAAAAGCTGACTTGCTAGCTTGAAATTGAACGCCGCCACGTATCTGTCAACAAACTCGAAGAAACCCGTTCTTCTATCAAATGTCCAGGTTGGCGGAGGTTTTGGCGATACCGAACCCATCTTAAATGCCTGAAAAACTTGGTCTGCCTGTGCGTATACCACATCTAGTCCTTGGAGGTAAGTCTCGAAGATTTCGGTATCGGACGATCCAATTCGCACTCGCTTATGTTGACAGCTACCGCTAATATCGTCGACATTCAGTTTCTCTTGTTGTATTTCGTTCCTTCCAATCCGCTCGTGCACAAACCTGCTAAACTCTTGAATCAAACGAACACGCGAGTGCACAACCATTTTCAAGCGCTGCTGCTGTAGTTCCGCTATCTGCAGGGCATCATACTGCTGCTTCGCTACTGCCTTCCACGCTGCAGTTGACGACGAACAACTTGCGTCTCTAGCCTTTTCCATTCTGCAAAGTTTATCAGACAGATCCTTCACTTGGCGTTGTAACATCTCGCGCTCTACTCGTCGACGTTCACGATACGCATTGCGTCGCTTTCGGTCCTTAGCTCTCTCGATCTCGCGCTTGGCCAACAAGTCCACTTTGCTGTTTGCTATTTGTTTACCCATTTGAAAAATTGGTTTTATCTTGACACGGAGATCAGGCTCTGCTGTCGTCGCGTTGCTTTCGTGCTCCGTTAGCGTTTGCACCACGGAATAAAATGGTGAATCACAGGAGGTGAGAAAGCGCTCGACGTCCATTGCGTTCGTAATCCAACGCATTTCCACACACCGAATATGCTAACGAAATTTGTTTTGCTACACCCGAGATTCAGGCTGAATGTGCTTTAATTGATGACAATTACATGTGCAGTATAACTTCCATGCTCCTTGACAAACCAAACAAGATATGCATAGTCCTGGATCTTCTTGACTGTGTCCTATATCTCCATAGAACCAGGCGCAGAACGAACCAGTCCATATGTATCTGCATACTTGCTGACTCAATTCACATTTTGTTAATGTGAACATACTTTGAAGTACATGTAATCAATCTTGCATTATCTACTGTACTGTTCGATCCTGTGCCTTTTTTCGTTGCCCTAGCATCACCTTCATGGCCCTCCACAAAAAATATTGGCTACACCATCTACCCGAAGAAAAGAAAAATGATAAATCTTCTTGCACTTCATTTATGTGCAAGAGAGTTCGCTGAACGAACAATGTCCGATCGTATTCCTCATCATTTCATCATTCAGGCCGTTTTAGTTGGCAACGAAGCCGCATACTAAGCATTCTTGCGACTTCCGGCTCGATCTTATTTTGTCACTGAAAGATCCTTGTTGAGAGAATCGTTAATTACGAGAGATTCCATCAGGCGAGCAGTTTCTAAGCCATCCTCTTCTCCTGCCTCCATGACAAGTTTCGCGAAATTCTTCAAATCTTCCTTTTCGCATGATTCACCAAGCACACGGGTTGGCATGCAATGAAGAAATGTCTTCATGACGGTCGGTACCATCGCAGCTTCATCAGAATTGTATGAGTGCACAACAGACCACCCCGTCTCGTCCGAGTGCATACCAGAAAACTCTTTTTCGCCTTCTGTCAGTGCCTTCCACACGATAATCATTCTGCTCGGCTCAATGTATCTGCGCGTAACAAAGTGAACCATGAAATTCGCTGGCTCGCCAGATTTTCTTGGGCACGCTACCCGAAAGTTAACTGCCATCGTGTTGTCGGGATTCGTGACACTGCTGTAGTGTTTTCGACCTTCCTTTCCGTGACTTCGAAGAATAGACTCCCACATTACGCTACAGGTTTGCTCAAAGCTGAAGGGAATCGGCAACACATCTAGGAATTCAAAATATTGCAGACCCCCGATCCATTTCTGGTCCGGTCCCACTCGATAAGGCATCAGCGGAGTCTCCTCTACTCCGCTCGCGCGGAAAGCATCATCAGTCTGGGCATAGATCACGTCCATGTCCTGTAGGTATTCCTCAAAAAGAGCAATATCAGCACTGTCACCATGATCAACATCCGGACTTAATACTGCCGTGGCCTCATTCAACTTATGAACTCTCTGCTTCAGTGTCTCGTTGACATCCTGAACCAACTTGATCCGATTCTCCACTGCTGATTTCAGGCGTTGTTGCTGCTCCTCAGCCTCACACTGACCTTGTTGCTGACGTAACGCAAAATTGCCATCCAGACAGGTAGATCTACACAACTTTCGTTGAACACCTTGGATTTTTTCTTGGAACGTTGTAGGCCACTCAACTCTCTTTTTGTTGTTCCCTGAGTGTTTTCCTTTCGTTCTTCACTTTGTTGACATACTTGAGTTTTCACTTGGCCGCGCGGGCGTTCTTGGCCAACCGTCGAGCATCAGCCACATTCGTCTCCTGACTGTTGTCCTCCGTGGTGGCGACATGGTTTGTAGGGGGAGAAACACCGAGATTGTTGGCCACAAAAGTGCCTAGAACCTCAGTTTCCGCTACGAACTCGGAACTCGGCGATAATACGCCAGTCCCATCGGCTAAAGCGCCTCGAGATTCATCCCCCATTCCGTTCAGGAAATCCGTTAAATTTGCAAGGAAGGTGTCATCACTGACCTGGTCATCCATTCGGAAATGCTCAGATGCAATTAGCTTTTGGCGGGAATACTTGAAACCATACAAAGATTAGTATAACAGAACCGGCTCTCAAGCTCAACGTCAGTACAACCAACTTAGTTTATTCTCTAGGTTAGCTTTGTACTTGTACATCGCTGCTGCATCTTCGTTTACGAGCTGGCATTGTATTATTCCCAAAACTACGGAGAATTGTGCTCCGCTATGTCCTCATCGGGTTCGTCTTGGATCAGGAGAGAATCCATCATACGCGCAATTTCTGCAGCGTCCTCCTCCACCGAGGTTACGACTAGCTTGGTAAAGTGATCTGAATCCACCTCGTTGAGCGATGTATTTGCGATGTTCATGGGGACAAAGCGCACAAACGTTTGCATGACTGTCCGCATTGGCGACATGTCGTCTTCGTCGGTATCATTTGGCCGAACAATAGACCATCCAGTCTCGTCGGAATGCATTCCAGAAAAATCTCCTTCTCCCTCGGACAGTGCTCGCCACACCAACACCATGCGATGCGCTTCTACGTATCTGCGCATTATCATGTGAACGATCATATTGACAGGTTCGCCCTTCTCACTTAAGCATCGCAACCGGAATTTGGCTGCGATCGTGTTTTCTGGATCAATGATGCCCTCATAATGCTTACGATCTTTTTGTCGATGAACGTGCACCATTGATTGCCACATTGCACTGCAAGTCTGCTCGAAGGCAAAAGGCATACACATCACGTCCAGGTACTCCATGACTCCATCTCGCTTTCGCTCGAGCCCCGTTCTGTAAGACATCACAGGATTTTCCTCGGCTCCGCACGATTGGAAAACGTCATCAGTCCGCGCGTAGACGGCCTCCACATCGTGCAAATAGTCCTCGAACAGCGCTTTATCGTCTGCGTTTAATTGCAAACTGCACTCCGATGTAGCCTTTTCGGTGTCCGCACATATCGTAGGGTCCTTTGATCCGAACAACCGAAGTCTCATGATTTCTCCGAGTTCCGAAATGACTTGAGATCGGTGCGCTACGGCACTTCTCAACCTCCTCTGCTGCTCCTCAGCCACCAGTCGCCCTTCCATTTGCCTCGTAGCGATGGCCTTCCACACTGGAACAGCTACACTTTCCTGTTGTAGAGACTTGACTCTCGTTCTGGCCTGTTGCAAGTGGCTTAACACGTCCGACAAAGTTTGTTCTTGCTCTTGCAGCGTCTGCCGCTCGTTCTTGAGTTTGCTGTGGTACTTGAGTCGTCTCTTGGCCGCTTGTGCATTCCTGACCTCGCGCCGTTGGTCCACTGGAGTTTTATGCGTCTTCAACGTCGAACTCTCTACAATTGATGGGACATGTGCGGTAAACTTACTGATTGTTCTACAAGTGTTGGGTGCCTCAACCGATGCAAGTAAGGCCTGGGTCCGCTAAAAGCCGATCACTGTCCAGTAGCAGGTCTGCCGCATCGTTTGGTATATTAACTTGACTTTGTAGCTCTTTCGACAGCTGGAGAGCGTCACATTCAGTTAGAAAACCAGTCAGATCAGCCAGGAAGACGTCATCGTCCACTTCGTCGACCGCCATTGAACTGTACAGTACTCTGATAACGCACTGTGCCCCTAAAAATGTTGTCGCACAATACTCGTGCAACATTATGTTCAATATGTCGAATACCCAGCTTTTAACAACCTTCTAACAACACACATTCCGACCCCGTAATCACGTCAAATCGCAAACAACTGCTTCAGCTCTTATCGCGCTCTTTCATTTTAGGATTATCGTAGTCAACAACACGGCGAAAGCCTCACTTTCTTCCACTGCTCCACGCAACACGCAAGAAACACGTCACGACTGACTCAATGGCGATGGACGAAGCTTTCCTCGACGAGATGGCGAATCTCCTTGAATCTGGTGCACTGGAATTGCCTGGGGTCGAGTACTTTTTTTGAAGGGAAAGACAACGAAGTTCAGCTGGACTTGAACGAACTTGGGCCGCAGCCTGTTGATACACACTCGGACAGTAGCGGTATTGACAACGAGCAGGAAGACGCTGGCAAACGAGCTGAGTTGCGTGAAAGGGAGACGAAGCGGCGTCGAGTTTACCGCCAGAAACTGAAGGACAAACGCGACGGCCTTCAGCGTGAAGTCGAGGGGTTAACGATGGCTCTGGGCAACGTGAAACAAGTTGTGCTGCACCGCAAGGCCTTAAACGCCCAGGCTGTCGTTTGTGATAACAGCACTAGCAGCAGGATCGAAACGTGGAAAGCCATTGCAGCATGGGAGCTAGAGCTACTGAGACATTCACAGGGTGAACAGAAACGGCTTCATGTAGCCATTTCTGGGAAAACAAAGGTACTGAAGAACCTTCAGAAAGTTATCTTCAGGAAAATCGCTAGTAACAGTGCTACGACGGGTGCGTGCCTCGACTGGCTTGCATGCAACCTTCGTACGCCGGGCTGTATGAAGCTTTTCTCAGAGAAGTGGACGCCAATTACGCACGAATCGAGGAAGTGTTCCGGGCCTGCAACTTAAGCTCAATGCCGGAAGGCATGACGAATTCAGCAATCAAGAACACAAGCGGCAGCGTGAAAGAATTTCTGCACGTCAACAGGAGGCTGTTCCCGTTCAAGTTTTTGCCGACGTGTCGAATGTTCTGGCGGTTGTCGAGTCTAGAGCACCGCCAGTGTGATCGGCAATCGTACGAAAGTCTGAAGGATACGACCAACACGATAACAGTCAAGTTTCGCGTTTCAACGACCCTCAACACAGGATCCTTCGTGTACTTGCAGCAGCGTGTTGTGGTGCGTCGCTATGTCGAAGCCGGTAGCATTGTGCTCGTTTGGAAAGTCTTTGTTGAAGGTGAAGGGATTTTTCTCGGCATGCACTCGGACGAGGTTGGATGGTGCCGTTTTCGACCATCTACCTCTCAAATTGGGACCTGGATGGAGATGCATGTATGTCGGTCGCCCATGCACTACAGCGCTGCACTTCAGCAGGAGACGGTTGTGGAGCACTTTAACGAGTTTCTCAAAGACTCCGTAAAACTGGATCAAAGCAAGGTATTGAATGGACTCGAGCAGCTCATGCTCGACGATATTGCCTATAAGAGGACGGTAGAGTTCACTTGTGGTCCAAAATGAATAGTTTATCCGTCAATAATGGAACGTATACGCAACAATGTTTCTTACCGCGCTCGCTGCAAGATGGTCGACCGGAGCGACGACCTCGCCTTCCTCGCTGACCTGACGGGGTTTCTAGACGCCTACGAACCTTCGGTCGAGCTTGACCAGCAAGATATTACCAGCCACCACCTTTTACTGGACAACGACCAGCTCTTAGCGGAGACTGAAGCCTTATTACGCCATTCGAGCGACGCAATTGAGCCAGTCCATAGAAATGCAGCTCCGTTACCAGAGCAACTGAAGGAGAGCAGGAATGCGCAAGCAGCTAAGAGACGGCTCAAGTACCAGGAGAAACTCAAGAATGAGCGATATACATTAGAAGAAGAAGAGATAAATCTGTCGGACGAGTTGGAGGAGCTACAGCGAGCTCGAAAGAGAGCCAAGACACTTGGTGATATAAGGACGCCGTCATCAATGTGGAGAGCAATTGCTATTCGTCAGAAAGAAGGTCGAGTGGTTGCTGAGGAGCAGCAACGACGGCTGCAAAATGTCGTGGATAATCGAGCTAAAGTGATCGAGGAGATCGGACAGATGATGCGAGAACGGGTGTGCGGGTCCAAGAGCTCTATGGACATTAAAATGGCCAAGGAGAACAGTGTACAACTCAATGCGGACGATACAGCGCTCTTTGAGGAGTTCTTGCATGATCTGGATGTGGTGTATGCTCGAACGGAAGATGTGTTCCGATCTTGTGGGGCTGAGGAGAATCCTGTGGCGTCGTACAGATTGGGACCTGAGCGGAAAAGAGATGGAGACTTCGAGTACATCGACAACTTGGACGTGTTTCTCACCCCGTTCAGCTTTAAGGAGACGTGCGCCTCGATGTGGCAATCAATGATTCGCGTTTATAGACAGAAGGATCGACATCACTACGACGGCATTGCTGATCCTGAAAATACAGTTGCAGTCAAGCTGCATATGCAGACTTCGAGAGAGTCTGGGGAAACGGTTGACATGCTCGTTAACCTTGTGATGCGCAGGTACTTGGAGGATGAGCGAATGGTTGTTGTGTGGCGCGCGTTGTCCGAGGGAGAAGGCAAATTTACCGGAATTCATTCAGACGAGACGGGGTGGGGTGTGATCCGTCCAAATTACTTGGATGAATTGCTACTGAGGACTGTCATGCAAACTTTTGTACGCTTCATCCCTATGGATACCACGGATACAACGGATGATACCGTAGATGGCTACCAGTTCACCAAGCTAGTCGTGACGTCGACGGAAGAGGACGGCGCCGAGGTTGCACGCATGATGGATTCTCTGCTGCTTGAAGACTCACTTGACTAGGATAATGAAGTGGTAAAAAATCGTGATTGACTGAAATCCTTACGGGAATTGGTCACTCACAAACAACCAGACTGGGAAAGTAGATTTGCTTGTCTCCAAGCAGCATCCTTTCCAGCCTTTTCATAGCCGCGTTGACTTCTTCCACTCCTGCTTTTGCGAGAATCCTTGCGAAACGATCGGTTTGAGCTTTACTACTCGCTGACTCAGCGATCCCCGTTGGTACGAAGCGCGTGTGGCACTCTAAAACGGTCGAAAATGCTTCATGAGAATCCGCTGAATCCGCACACGTCAACAATGGCCGCACCACAAACCAGCCCGTTTCCGCTGAGTGGAAACCTGACATGGCGTCCCGGCCTTCGTAGAGAGCACGCCACACGAACACCATTCGATTGGCTTCTGCGAATCTCCTCGTCACAGTGTACGTGGCAATCTCCGCGCTATCGCCACCTTTTAACCGGCATCTGAGGTGGTATTTTGTGGCAACCGTATTCTCTGGATCTTGAATTCCTTGGTCAAAACGACGTCCTTCAGGGTCAGCCAACATGAGCGAAGACATAGCGTGGCACATTCGTTCGAAGCTGTACGGTACTGCCGTTGAATTCGCGCTATCGATAACCTCCATCCCTTCATGTTGTCTCCTCACCGGCTTGTATGTCAGTGGCCACGTCATCTTGAAATCAAGTGCACTTAAGATCTCGTCGGTCTGTGCATACAGCAAGTCGAGTTCGTCCTGAAAAGTCCTGAACAGCGTCGCACCCTCATTTTTCCCACCACATGTAGTCAACCCAACGATCTCTGTTTGATTGTCCACTCCCGTCAGCAGCAAAAGTGCGTCCATCGAGTCGATGATCTTGGCCCTGTTAGTCAAAGCCGCTTTGAGATGGCGTTGTTGTTCTTCCGCTTCGAACCTTTTCTCCATCTGCCGAGTAGCTGTAGCTCTCTACATACTCAACCTCATCTTCTCCCCTTGATCCATTTCTTCTTGCACTCGAGCAGCTTTGAGCCTCTTCAGGTGGCTCAACAACTCACTTTCGTGCTGTTCGAGCGTTTCTTCTCGTCCTTGAGCTTCTGGCGATACTTGAGGCGTCGTTTGGCAGCTTGAACGTTGCGGAGGTGGCGTTTCTCGTCGTGTGACGTGTATTTCTTTTTCTTGGCTGCTCCTTTGGGGATACTACTAGTGCATAGAGTATTGCTTGTCGTTTGACCGATAACAGCTTGGTCCGGAGTGTCTGGGGGCGTGTCCAGCGACGACAGCAGCGCCTCAGTCTCCGCTAAGAGCTGGTGGTTGGAGAGAAGGGGGTGGGTGCTGGCTTTATCCGCTTTATGCTGGTCTTCTGTTGTTGTGGGCGCGTCATAGCCCCTCAGAAACTCGACCAGGAAGGTAGCGTCCACGAGCTTGTCCGCCATTTTAGCAAGTGTATACTGAACAGCCATAGTATACATTGTATACGATTCAGAAAACCTTCACTCACCATTAAATGGTGACAAATTTTGTCGACTTTTGATGAGTGTATTTATTATATAAAACTGAAGTTTTATTGTGCCTTGCAGTGATTTTGGAAAAACGTTTGGTGGATTTATTAATGAGGTGCATAAAAGCGTGTTGAGCAGGAATTACGCCATTTTGGCACTTTTAAAGTGCAATTATGGCTGGGTTGACGCAATTCCAGCAGCATACATGTATCAGGTGCCCAGACATCGGATAAGAAAGTACTAACAATATATAACGAACTGTAAATGCAAACACAAGCCACTGCATGTGCAGGGCATTCATCATAGCATTCTTTGGTGTAGGAAAGTGCCCTATAGTCTACGAAAACTTTCAATCGTGGAGTCCAAATCGAGTCAAGCTTATCCTAAATGCAGATGGATGTAGCAACGGTTTTAGCTATATATGTGTATTTACGAGCTTGCCGTGCCTAAACATGTCGGTAAAACAACTTCAAAGCACAAATATAATATACTTGAAGTATTGTGCTTTGCTTATATTTGCTCGTACCAAATGCGAAAGAAAAAAAAGGCATCACACAAAAGAAGAGAGACCTACCCTCAAATAGTAACTGAAGCATATCACAAGATACTTTCCTTTAAATAGCAACAAAACTTGCATCTGCCTGTACTATTGTATTGCCAATTCCGTCTAAATTTGCCGTTGTTAGTCGGTTGGCTGGTACTGTGAAACCCGTCTAAATTTGTCGCTTTCAGGCTATTGGCCGTTCCGCCACCAAACCGACGGCTTGCTTTAATTGACCAAAAAACATTTCTTAGCCGCGCCGCCTTTGCTTATCCCGAGGTCAACCTTCAGTTTGAAGGTTGACCTCGGTGTGCAAAGTGCCTCGCATCTTGCCTCGGGTCCGAGACAGGTTTGTAAGACTGCTTCATCCGCGCAGGTTCCATTAGGAGCTTGCACATCCGCCCGTGCGAAGGACTCTATTACCCTCGACTTGTTCAGTCAAGTTCAGTTGAGGGTAGCGTCCTTCGTGCGGATGTTTGCCGTCGACCCGTCGACGATGATACACGGGGTCTTGAAGTTCTTCTTGCTGTCTGTCAGTGGCTGTAGCGATGGCGCCTACTCGACGACCATGTCGTCTACGGGAATCGCTCCATTAATAATCGCTCAAACGTGTTAGGGGTATGCGACAGGATTTGCATATCAAATGGGCAAACTAAGAAGGCCCTGTTCGGAAAAACTAAGCGGGTTTCACAATACAGACGTACTCGCCTAATCTGCAACTGCATCCAGCAATTTACCTCGTACATGTAGTACAGATGTGCATGGGATTTGCACAGCCTGTCAACAGATGTACTGAGTTAGATGAAAGGTAGAGAGAAAGTGTCGCACTGCGGGAAGCAACCTGCATGTACAAGTTGCTAGATTGCAGTGGCATTCAGAGTAACTCAGTACATTTTGCGTCTATGTAAAAACTGTGCGAATCTTCCAACCTTGCAGTCTTTATTCAGTTGACACGGCCATATATATCGCAGAGAAGCAGATGAAATTGGCGGCAATACGGGCTGTCGGGCGTTTTTCGAGGGTCTCAGGATTGCTATTAAACGTCCACAAGTCAGTAGCCATTGACTTAAGGAAACATAGTATGAGTGCGCCAAGCAGTGACCACGCAACGCGGTCAGATTCACTGGTAGAAACGACTGAGCAGAACACGGCATTGCGAGAGACAGCCAGCACCAGGTATTTAGGACACATCGCGGGCTGCCGCAACACCTCAACAGAGGCGTGGAAGAAGGCTTTCAAGGCCCTAATGATACGGCTAGCACTAGCCAAGGCGAGGACTAATACAGCGCAACAACGAGCATCGATTGCGGCAGCAATAATAGTGCCGAAGCTGCTTTATGTAGCTAGACATGCGTGGCCGACACCAGAGCTGGTCAAGCAGGCAGAACGACGCATCAAAAACTTCATATGGAACGCGTCCTTCGCGGTGCCCATCAAGCACCCGAAAGGATGGATCCAGGCAGCCATTGCGGAACAAAAGCCCAAAGACGGCGGGACCGGGGTACCTAACTTCTTGACGGAGCTCATTGCCATGAGCGCCGCCGCAGCAGGGAACTGGGCGCTGTCGGAAAATAAATTGATGCATGATGTCGGAGACATCTTACAAACGAATGCACGGACGACGGCGGACCCTGTCGTCCCGATTGAAACCCAGCCCATAAAGCGGATTAGAGAAGATATGCGGTTAACCGGCAGGCCATGGACGCAACTCTTGTTTACGGAGCACGACAAGGGAGACAAGTACATGGGCCCAGACGTCAGGGAGCTGAGAAGTCAACTGAGGCATAACAAAGGATTAAGCACACGTTGGCAAACTGAAGGACTCAAATGCGAATGCAAGGGCTTAGCCCACGGACCAATGCTCAAGATGATACTCACACGGAAAAGTACGAGAGGCGAATTTATGATCCAAACTTTTGGACAAGTGCCGTTGACAACGGTGGCATTGTGGAATGTTCACGGTGAACGGAATGATTGGAAAGATTACAGAACACTGTTCACAGACGCCAAAAACAAGACAAGCAGGGATATAGTACAGGTGACCAATATGGGTAAAGGGCAGATCCTCTTCAAGCCAACGGCTCACCTGGTGCCAATGGAGAGCGTAGAGGCACATCTCTTCAGATATTTATGCTTGGCGATACTAGCGACCTACCCAGAATTGTTGTACAGCAGTCCTGACCAGAAATTCCTGAAGATGACTCACCAGCTGGAGGACAAACATCACATCTTCGAGGTCGTGAGTACTCACGAATAGTTGGGTCTGGCGCACTCATGGGGGACAGCTACGACAAACGTGCTTTGGTCGGCGAATTCGGGCTCCGTACAGCAAGCAGTGGCGCACTTTCTGAAAGTACCAGACAACACAATTGCGATTTCCCCGCATCCAGACATTACACGAATGCTACCTCTCTGGGTGGGGAAACGACGTTGGGCCCAATCACGTAAACGATACAAGGCCTTGATTAATAGGCAGCGAGACCAGGTGGCCAGTATAGCCAGGAAAGGAATAGACGAAAAGTGGACTGCACAACACCCACGTGTTGCAAAGGCCATCAGAGGCCTGAGCTGGAATGATATCAACAGAATGGAGGGAGTCACAGCCTACCAAACCCAGAACATCTGCAGGCTCAAGCTGCATCGATTGAGATTGTGGGCAGGACCTGACAAAGGATTTCGGTGCACGAGTGACGGATGCACGAACGCCGAGGGGCAGGGTGTGGCTCACCTCATTTGGGCATGTCCGGAAACACAGGAGTTCTGGAAGATGATGCTAGAAGCCTGGGGAATATGGGGGAAACATCTGCCCACCAGAAAGGCAGATAGAGGCAGCAATTCAGGACATCTTCGGCTACAAAATGAAGCAGGTCCCGAGATGGGTAGTGGACTGGAGTACTGAACACGAAGGCGAAGTCCGGGATCAGTTATTCCACACGGTAAACGAATTATGGGTTATCGCGAGCGCCACAGTTGTCACAGCTATATGGAGAAAGAATGTTGATAGAATTCATGAGGAAGGACGTCAGGCGAGGACTCTCACGGAAGCAGTGGACGGATGTCGAGCAGCAATAGGAGAGGCGTTCCAGCGATACCGGCTGACGCTTTCCCCCATCACCTCCGTCTCCATTCATAAAATGGAAATATCGACGCAGATAGTGAGTCGATGGGGAGGTAGTGAGCTGCAGGCAGGTGACGCAGAAATGAATCAGCCCGTTCGGCTGGGTTTCTTCGATGGAGGCTCAAGGGTTAACCCGCGACCGTGTGGAAGTGGAAGTGTGTGGGTGGAGCGCGAAACGTGCACACGGCCTTTATACCCGTGTGGGCGGCGGCGACGGCTTTGAGAAGGCCCACCACGACGAATAACATTGCAGAGTATGTAGGACTACACAGACTGCTGTCAAGGGCAGCAGAAAAGCGATGGAGGGGGATAACATAGTGGACGATAGCACACTGGTACTGGGGATGATGGAGCGCAGGCAACAGCATAAGGCACGACGGCTGCAGCACTGGTACCGACTCACGCGACGACTGGCAGATATTTGCGAAGTAGCGACATGGACCCACCACTATAGGAGGCACAACCAAATGGCAGACTGGCTGGCTAACTATGCGATGGATGAAGGCAAGAGTACAATGACGCAGCTCACAAAGGACGGCGAAATTCACGCAATAGGACGAGGAGTGCGCAAAGACCTAGAGGGGGACACGTTACAATGGAGAGAGGAACGAGGGGAGTGCCAGGGTGAAGCTGCCGCTAGACGAACAGCGACGCACCAGCAGGGGGCAGTGGAGGCATGAGGGATCAACGGAGGGTTGGTCAACCCGGTACGATAGCAACACGTCCAGGGAATGGATATTAGAGTTCAAATCACGCACGTGATCGGTAACACAATATACCTCACCTTATCATTAAAAAAAACTATTGTGCACATCCAGTCGGGGACATCATCACGCGCCAAGGATTATTTAGTACGAAGTTAAATGACTAAATATCCACCATCACCCAAAATTAGGGCCCAAAATGTCTACGTCCAAATCTAAAGAGCCTCACAGAGGCTTTATTCTCTTCGAGTTACGCTTTCTCTTGGCTGTTCAAATGAATTCCCACCATACCACGCATTTAGTACTCCTTTAAGGGACATGCTAGCACTCCTAGTACTTTGTGTGAACGCCACGATTGTTTTTGACTTGTTGTAGTTGTTTCGGCATCGATTTCGATTGGTTTTGAACCATGACTAGGTCAATATCATGCTATTTGGCATGATATTGAGTTGTCAACGTCAGGTCCTCTAGCCTTGATGCATGAGACCTGTGTAGCTCCTGATTCACATGAGTCTAGATATTCTCAATAGGATTGAGATCTGGGATCTGAGCAGGATGCTGAAGTAGCTCCACTTTTTTCTTTGAGGTAGTTTTTGACGAGGTTTGAGCGATGAGCAGGAGCGCTGTCCTTGTTCAACACAGCACGTAGATTCTTTTCTAGAATCGTATTGTAGTAAGCGCCAGGAACACTAGACTTAACCAAATGAAGGGCTCCGACGCCCTCGTTCGTGATGGACCCCCAAACTATTAGTGTCTCCCTCCCAGATTTAAATGTGGGCACTAAACACTCTTCTTGAACTATTCCCCGGGTCTACGCCACACAAAGACACGACCAGCAGCTCCTACAGGCCACACAGACGACTCGTCGCTGAAGATAACTTTCTCCCAGTCTTTGTCCGTGTACTTCAACATGGTTTCTGAGTACGCCAAGCGCGCCTTGATGTTTTTCTTGCTAAGGCATGATTTCTTACGCGAAGAGCGGCCGTTAAAGCCCTCGTTTGATGTAGTTGCGCTCAGTATGCTTAGAAATTGTGACGTCGTGGTCTTCTTGTGGCAAAAACTTCTCGGTACTAAGTCGCCGCTATTTTCTGCCTCTCGCACGATCTGGCGGTCTTCACGGGCGCTAGTCTTGCGAGGACGACCTGAACGTAGCCTGGAGTGCTCGTGGCCATTGTACTTTGCGTTGGCGACAATGGTCTCGATGCTAGACGCGTGCATTTTGAGCTGGTCGATAATAGTTTGGATGGTCAACCCTTCCTGACGCTTTTCCACACAGATCGCGCAGTGGGCGCTAGTGTTCCGTCCTAAGACAAGCATTCGACTGTTAAATGTTACCTGAGTAGCTGTAGTACGCGTAACAGTATCCATAGCGGCTTACCTGGTCTTCCCCGTGAAGAAACCTGAAGTGAATACCGGCGGACGTACTTAAGTAGAATTTTTAGGCACTAATTTTGGGTGCTGGTGGATATTTCATATAACTTCGTACTAAATAATCCTTTAGCGAAACTGAAAACTGCATCTACATGTAATTCGTTGAAATCAGAGCTTTTCTGACAAGCTTTTCATTGGTTCCAAGAAGGTGTAAGCACAGCTACAACACAACCAGAAACCCCCTCCAGCAAACAGCGCAGCAGCCACACTAGCACAAAACTTGGACTCGTTCTTCTCTGTGCAGTGGGGGAAACCAGCTGGCTCAGCATTCACAGTGGCCAAACTCATGGCAAAAACAAGCACAACGATCATCTACGATATCCAGAGTACAGGAGGAGTGACAACCCCCACTCACATTAAAAAAACTTCATCACAGCATCATCACCGCAGGCTCAAGGCCAGCAACACCTAAAGACGAATGACATCCTGTTACGTCTCACTTCATACAAGGCTTCTATAGGACAGTAAAAACATAAACACTCAAATAGAAGTCCAAATTAACAATCAAAATCAAACAAGCTTTTCATTGGTTCAATTTGTAGGTCACCAAAACTTTTGAGGATTTGTGGCGATGAGCTGCTTGGACGTAGACTTTCTGTACCCACTGTACGTCGGAGGCGCGGTACATGTATGTGGTAAGTTGAAGCAACCGTCCTTGATTGGCTGGTAGAGGCTGTGTGAACCACGCTACTGATTATGCAGCCTCTGACCATCATTCTTTTGGACTGAATCCGCAACTCTGATTGGCTCGCGAACCGACGATCTGATTGCTTATCTCCCCGTCCCCTATCTTGATTACGACATTCCAATCCATCTTTATTACGCGATCAAGTTGCCGTGCCGGCATTCTGCCTACCGCCACTTGCCCCATCCCATTCATTCCACAATTGTCTCCGCTAGCGCCCAAGTGAGTTTGTACCAAATGGCTGACTCCGTCTTCCTGGATGAAGTGGTTGGCTTCCTGCACAACTTCGACGACCCCACAATCTCTGGCAATGAACTGATCCAGTCACTCGACAAAGAAGCGTCTCTGCTGTCGTTGCCAGGCACGGAGATGGCTCTGCAGCTGCTGGACGTGACGGCCATCGACGGACTCTTCAGCCCCTCAGAAGATATAAATAAAGATCATCATGGCAGTGCAACTGACAGTGACTGCACGTCTGTAGAGACTGAGAGCGTGGCCTCCTCGTCTTCTCCTCATGCTACGGAGGTGGTAGAGAACGTCCGCAGTAGAGACGCTATCCGACGCAGCACTTACAGACAGAAGCAGAAGGAACAGCGAGACGATCTTTACAAGCAGGTTGAAGATCTCTCGATCCAATTGACAACACTGCAGAAGGAGAAAGAAGCTGCCAAGGCTAAAGAAGGCATGGGGATGACCCACACTGCAGTGTGGAAGGCTCTGGCCAACCGACACTTGCAAGCCAAACTCATTGCGGAGGAGCAACGCCGCAGACTTCACGAGGCAGTGGAGCGACGATCGACATTAATTCGTGATCTGGGAGTTCTTGTTAGGAAGAGAATTGGAGAGGAACAACCAGAAGGAGCCGCAGGTTATCCTGCCAAGAAGCCACACATCGAGTCACCGGATATGGCATTGTACGAGGCCTACATCAAGGAGCTCGACGAGATTTACTCACAGACGGACAACATTTTTAAGATAAATAGCTCGGAGGAGACGGATGAAACGCAAGGCTTCTATACTCGTCCGCGACGAGTTACCAAGGATTCAAGCTACCACGAGCTCGTGGGGAAGTCATCAACGCCGTTCGCTTTTGATCGAGTACGTGTTCTTATCGACCGCGTGTGTTGTCTGGAGGGTCGTCCAGGGCGCCAGAAGATCAAGGGTGCGTGGATTCCAGAAAATACGACAGTCTTGAAATCTCGAATTGTGACCACTGGCAGTGTTGGTTCGCTTGTACAACACAACGTTACGCGGAAATACTACGAAGGAGACCGAGTTGTTGTTGTCTGGAGGAAGTTTACCGAAGGCGAAGGAGCTTTCGCTGGTATGCACTCTGATGAAACAGGATGGAACGTCGTTCGACCGTCGCCACGTAGTGTGGAAGGGTGCGCTGGTACTCTTTTGGAATCCGTCACCCGATTTGTCCCGATCAATTTCAGCTCCGCTGCATCAGGTGCGATGGTGAAGCAGTTTACCGATGCTATTATTAAGATTGGAGAAGAGGACTGCAAAACATGTTTTCAAATGCTGGAAGAACTGCTTTTGGACGATGCCTTAGGAGTGTGCTGACGCTAATGCATAGGAAACTCAAGTAGTGTTATACTCGCGATAAGTAATTTATACTCTCTTTTGTTAATACTGCATCGTTGTCCGTTAGCGTCACCTCACTGAACGGCATGCTCCACAAAAAAAATTATCAGCTTTTTATGTGTAGGCAGGTTTCACATTTATATAATGACAATTTCAAGCATCGATGATGCCAATGTTCGGGATCTTCTTTCACTGAGAGCACCACACCACCTATTGTAACCCACGATAAAGTTCATGAAGGTGGGCGAGTCTTTCCTATGTACAGTACCTGTACAAACTTGAAATTTACGTACATTACACTAATGATTACTCCACCTGTGAAACAATCACTCTGTGTTAGTCCTTCCCCTAGCTCGGACAAGGGGTGGTGGTGCCAGCATGGCAGTGCCAGGTCGATATTCAGGAACATACGCCGCTGTCACACAACGTCATGGCAGACTCAATGTCCCTGGACGAGGTGGTGGGGTTCCTCCATCACATCGATGACCCGACTATCACCGGCAACGAGCTCATCCGCTCTCTCGACAAAGACGCGTCACTACTGCCACTACCAGGAGGCGCCGACATGGCGCTGCAGATGCTGGACGTCTCTGCAATGGACGGACTCTTCAGCTCCACAGATAGCAGCAAAGACCGTCGTAGAGTAGTAGCTATTAATACTGACAGTGATTGCACGTCCGTGGAGACGGAAAGTGTTGCCTCCTCCTCTTCTCCAAAGAATACGGTAGTGGTGGACAATATCCGCAGTAGAGACGCCATTCGACGCAGCACGTATAGACAGAAGCAAAAGGCACACAAAGACGCCCTGTACAAGCAGGCGGAGGAGCTGTCGGCCCAGTTGACGACTCTACAGGAGAACAAGGAAGCTGCCAAGGTCAGAGATGGCATGGGCGTGGCTCATACTGCAGTGTGGAAAGCATTAGCAACCAGACACTTACAGGCGAGACTTAACGCAGAGGATCAACGTCGCAGACTCCATGAAGCTATTGAAAGGAGATCGGTGCTGATTCGAGACCTCGGAGTGATTATCAGGAAGAGGATCAGCGAAGAACCGCTAGAAGAAGCTGGACATCCCGCCAAGAAGCCACGCACAGAGTCGCCGGATACAGCTCTGTACGAAGCGTACATGAAGGAGCTGGATGAGATTTACGCCAAGACTGAGAGTATTTTCAAGGAGACAGTAGTGCAGATAGATGTGGAGAGTGATGGCGACCCGCAACTTTACTACAATCCGGTGCAGGATGTAAGTTACCACGAGTTGGTGGGGGCGTTTTCCACGCCGTTCGCTTATGATCGCGTGCGGGAGCATCTCCGCAAAGTGTGTTGCATGGAAAATTCTCCTGGGTACGAGGTGATTAGAGGGCCGTGGATTCCTGAGCATACCTTTATTACCAAGGCCCGCATTGAATGTCTGGGCGGTAACTGGCTCGTGCAGCACTGCATCTTGCGCCTATACAATGAAGAAGACCGTACAGTTATCGTGTGGAGGACGTTTACGGAGGGAGAAGGCGCTTTTGCTGGTATGCACTCGGATGAAACTGGATGGAGCATCGTTCGTCCGTCTCCAAGCTGCGTGACTGGAAGTGCTAGTACTGCGCTGGAGTCCGTCATACGTTTCGTCCCGATCAACTTTAGCACAGCCGCAGCTTCTGGTGCGGTAACCAAACAATTTACTGCCATGATCGTCAAGGTTGGAGAAGATATTTGTCGGTGGGCTATGACGATGCTGGAAAAGATGCTGCTAGACGATGCATTGGGCGTTTGCTGACACTTTTCGGGTGAACAAGCAGAGTAATATCATCCTCATGACAGTTAATTTATTCCGTGTCGAACACATACTGTATGCATTTTATTCTTCATGGCCGTCTTTACTAATGCCAATACTGTAGCGGTACAAGTGCCCAAACTTTGGGCTCCTTCACGACGCAAGTGCCTGGTAGAACACGACCGAACTCCAGCACCACGCAGAAAGCTGGTCAACCGACTTGCTACTAGCTGTGATTACTATTAATAAATTCCACGGTGTTCGCACACCAACACTCAGTTGGACGCGTGTGGCTGTTGTTGACTTTACCCATCTGCAAGTTTTCTCCTGTCCTACCCGCTTGCGAAGCCAGCCCGTATATTTTCTCACTTGTCGGAACGCAAAACTGGATCGTCACTTTCTAAGATGACAAGTTTCGAAAGGATGGACGACTTCGTACTCGACGAGTTGGTGGACTTCTTCCAGACTTCCGACGAGTTGGCACTGTCTACAGCACTTACGTTTGACGATCTGGACCAGGATGGTCTAATGGCGGACGCTGAGTCTCTTTTAGGCTCATCAGAGCCTCAGTTGCTACCCTTGGAGCCGTTTCCAGCCGCTAATAGTACAACACAAGCTGCTTCCGACTCTGGTAGCACCAGGGCCCCAGTCGTTGCGACAGAGCAGCTACGACAGCGATCGAAGGATGCCGTTCGACGCAGCGAGTATCGCAAGCGGCAGAAGGAGGAAAAGGAAGATTTACGCAGAGAAATCGACGAGTTGTCGGCCAAGCTGGACAAGTTACAGGACTCGCCGGGTGATGGTGGTGTATCACCGTCCACTGACGTCGCGCTTTCGAATTGCTTGTGGAAAGCCATCGCGAGTCGGCAGAAGGAACATCGACAAACTGCAGAGGAGGAACAGCTACATCTACGAGCTGCCATCAGCTCAAGATCTTCATTAATCGAAGACCTGTGCGGGTTCTTGAAGAAACGCGTCCACAACGGAACAGTCACTAGCGATGAATTCGCAGACACACCTCGACTACAGAAGAGGATGCGTCTAGAGCCGACAGATTCCGCTCTGTTCGAGACGTTTATTCAAGAGCTGCACACAGTCTACTTGCAGACTGACGAAGTAATCGTCGCATGCGAGTCGTCTTTGACGACGGAGACTCCGTCGGTTACCAAACTCAAGGATGGAGAAACAGAATACTACCAGCACGTTGACAGACAAACGCTGCCTTTTAAATTCAAGCAGACCTGTCATTCAATGTGGCAGTTGGCTCAACTCAAACACCGACAAGAGGATCGAGAAATCTATGAAGGAGTGGAAGACCCCGACAACACTATAGCGATGAAGTTCCGGATCACAAGTCGTAGAATGGGCGAAACAGTGTCACTGCTGCAGCGGGTTGTTGTTCGCCGCTTCCAGGAAATCAACCGCATTGTGGTCGTCTGGAAGGTGTTTACAGAAGGTGAGGGGCTGTTCCGCGGCATGCACTCGGACGAGACTGGATGGTCCGTAGCTCGACCATCCACAAATTCTACGGTGACCGGGACAGTCCTGGACACGTGCTTCCGGCATGTGCCGATGCACTTTAGCAACTCTTCGACTTGTGCACCTGTCGTCAATGAATTTACGGACATGGTCGTCAGAACAGGAGAAGAGGATAACAAAACAGTGCTCGACGCTCTAGAGAAGATGCTGCTCGACGACTCGCTTAGCTAATGTGATGAGCCAGTGAAGCAGGAAGGCATAACCATACTTTTATTGCTCAGCGGCTGTATCTTTTTGCAGGACAGGAAGAGGAATTGTTCTACAGTAAGCAGGGATATGTTTTATGAAATTTTATCTTTTCTAACCATCGCAGGCGAGAACAATATCGCTCCATTCAATGATTTCTTGGCATTGGAGGAAAGGTCCATGAAGTGACACAAGCTCAGCATCCGCGCGCTGACTCGACAAGGGCAAGTTTCGCTAGTCGAGGCCGATACGATCGCTATCAATTTCGCAATGGACGTGCAGCAGAAGATGCTTGAGTTACGAGTGCCTAAAGTATTTAATGCGGACCAAACGGGTAAGAATATGACTTTTAATTGAGTGCATGAGATTTTTACTAACATATCTATAAAATGAACAGGTGTTTTGTTTGAGTATCTACCAAAGAACCCAATCAATAAAACTGGTTCAATGACTGTCTGGATTCGTGGTGCTGCTAAAGATAAATAACGGTTCACGGCTATGCTTCTTGCGGATTCCGACGGCACAAAGTACCCACTTTATGTCGTTTCGAAAAGTTCTCGATCTACCGTGGAAGGGGGAGATGCAGCCAATTGGAAATACAGGCGCGGATTTGGAAAATTCACGTTTGGAAAGAAGTCAAAACAATTATGGAGCAGACACATTTGCAGCTCTACGCGAACCCTACCGCATGGTTGAACGCGTCTATTCATATTGAACTTCTAAAGGTCTGCTTTTGAACTCGACCAGTGCCGCGCCAACCAATTTTGCTGCTAGTAGGTGATTTTTCGGGGCACTGGTCGGCTGAGATGCAAGCTTATGTAAAGGAAATTAATGTCCACCTCATGAAAATTCCACCATTGTGCACAGCAGTATCACAACCTGCCGATATAGCCTGGAATAAGCCATTCAAAAACTATCTTCGTACGGCATGAGATGACATGCTGCACGAGCAGCTTGGGTCGCACACTACACATGACAAAGTATTTAAAATGGAGGCTCCGACTCGATCTAAAGTTTGCAAATGAATACACGCGAGTGGGGGCATCTGAACACTACAACTATCAATAGAGGTTTCTGGAAAGCCCATTTTGTTTCCGCCTATTCCACCCTTTGACACTGACGAAGACGATGGAGCTGCTGTTGACGTGTTGAATGATGATACGGTTTGCGTTTTAACGGAACTCAACGTACTGGATAATAGCATAGGGGATCTTTCATCTGATGATGCCTTGGATTGTAGAGAGGACGAAGAAGAAAGTGATCAATGGTAATGTTTAACGTAATATTAATTATTGCAAATTTCGTCACCTACTGTAACAATTGGTGAATACCACTGGCGGCCGTGCTTTGGCCCATCTGGTGCAAATCATGCAGATGCATGTCAGCAAGCACATACGGAGTACGGTACACACGCCTCGCCTAGCTTTACCCAGTCTAAGCCTGAGCTGAGCAGATCTGAGCGGTCTGAGCTCAAGGTTAAGACCTGAGATTCAGAGTCACTTCGCCACACACAGCAGGCAAATGTGAGTGAACCGCTTGCCTTTGCAGGGAAGTGCTTTATCGAGTTTATCTATCAATTCCCAAATAAAGTCACTCGAATTCTTAGAAGGGGCGTGAGTGATATCGTCCGGAATACAGGTTGAAGTTTATTGCTTGTCTTACGGCCCATCCTCCCCTACTGCGCGAGATTAATCACCGTGGCCTGGCTCGATACCGGTATGCCCGACATGCTGCTTGGTGTGAGCTCCTCCGAATCACGATCACCAATCCAGTACTTGTTGGCGTATTTACGACTGCAACCTGCACGTTGTCTTATTTTTATTAACGCGAAGAAAGTAGAGCAGGAAATATATTCTGGTGTCACGATTTCGAGAGTTCTGCGTTGGTGCAGATCTCGTTGCGGCACAGGGGATGTACCGGACTCCTGTAACTCTGCACGGAGACATCTCCGGCACGTCTTCTCAGGAACAGTCAATTTTCGCACACCTCATTGGTTGTGGCTTTGGACCAGTGAAATGAGAAATGAGGGAATGACCAAAGGATGTGGGAAGGCAGCAGAACCACCCACTGTACGTGCGACCTTAGGAGATTTTCAAAGGGTTGAAGCTTCTCTGAAATAGTAGTGCTAATAATGCTATGAGAACTGCTAACGCCAAACATTTCGGCTACTAATCGATTAGTACTATTAATACTACCGGTAATGAGCTTCACTTGAGAACTGTAGTAGTAGTAATAGAAGTAGTGCTATTAATAATAGTACCACATGTACAAATAGTAGACTTTTGTGGACTACAAAAATTTCATTCAACGAGCCTCATTTGAAGAAAGAAAAACACCGGCCACCTCTCAAACGCAGCGATCGTGACGAACCCCAGTGATGCAACACGTTCCGACATAATACTGCAGATCACTTCGGGGACAGCCTCTCGTAGGCACTCGACGCCATTTCAATCCGACCACGAACTTGAATTTGGACTGAAAATTAATCAGTGAATGCGAACAATAACGACAAAGTAGTTTAGGTGGTGTGTCACTTGAGTTGTGCGTTTGCTCGTGAGAAAAAGATCGGCTCGAAGAGAGCAAAGACTACGAACTGCAAATTCTTCCGCTTTCCATTCCGGGCAGAACAATGTCGGAAATGTTTAACCATTCAGTATCCGAACAAGTGGAACCACTACAAGCTATCCTCAACCAAGCAAAAGAGAGTATTAATATATTCCTGTGAACAACAGTCATTTCGCGAGACATCGTTTTGTTCTTCAAAAGGGTCGTGATCTACCTGCTATTATCGCACATCACGATGAACGCACTGGAGTGGCACGGATGTTGATAATGTTGAACAGGAGCATTCTAAAACGACTGAGCGGTATCATAACAACCGTGGCTTTTACACTAACGTGATAAAAAAATCGTTTCAGACCAAAACAACTAATAACATGTTGGGTCTCCTTGGCTTGCAGCTCGAGCATCTTTGCACTCACGGGAGCTCCATCCTTCCTCAGCGCGCTGATCCACTGTACAATTTCACAATCACCATCGGCTATGAGGATAGTCGCTCTGCAGATCGAACGCTCGTACTTGAGGGACGCAAGGTGGGGGCTACCACGCAGAAACTCTAGTCTACCACGCTCCTCGCGCCACTGATAAGCAGTTTACATTTCTGATCTCTAGCATGGTCATTTAGTCCAGGAAAATATTTGTCTAGCGTGGCGCCTACCGTATTATTAGCAAATACAAGACTACCTCGGCTTCTTGCTGCTTTTATAGCAAATCCGAGTCTTCTTTGAGGGCTTACGGCCGCTACCACTGACACGACTGCGGTCTGATGGTCCCGTATTATTGGCTTCCTTCTGTCCGCGGCGAGCTTGCTAATAAAAAAATTGTGGCTGAGCTGAGCTGTCACTAAGCACATAAGCAACAACAGTACAAAAAATTCTTGGCACTCTTTGGCTACCGGCTACTGTCATTAAAACGACTCCGTCGGTAAGAACATAAGGAATACGGTAAATCTCTACTTGCAACCCCTTTGTCTTGGTCTTTTACTACACCTACGCTTTGGGCCCAGACGTGAGAATGCCACACCAGCTGTCCGCGATTTCCAGTTGTCTCCACGTGCTTCCAGACGAACCTTAGTTGTATCAGAAACAAACGTAGCGTCGATAAACTTCTTAAGAATATATATGCACTCCATTGCTGGACCAGAGTGCACTACAGAACCAATTAGCATGTCAATACACTTACAGGAAGGATACATCACCCTCATGAGCTTCGGCTTAGCCTCACTTAGGACACGCCAAGGCCTCTTGATGGCTTGGTTGTGGGCTATGAACTTATGGGGGGTCATCTCACCCCAAACAGCTGTAAAACTTGACATTGTGGGGGTATTTTTGTGCATTGGCAGGATTAGTGTGACATCATCTTAGTTTCACTATGTGATATGCCCTTGCAAACCAGTGGGTGCTATTTTGAAATGGTCTATCTAGCAATTCTAAAACTCGTTCCGAACGTTTTTCACGTTTCATGGGCTGAGAATGAGTGCTGCTCCCAGAACGAGTTCTACCGTTCTGTCTGGAGTTCCCAGACACCCCGTGCATATGTTCTGAAGGGATAACGACTTTTGCTGTGTATGTCAGCTGTCGATGGAACAACGAAATTGGGTGCCAATATCGCTAGGAGGGTAAGTAATTGAACGATGCCCTCGATAGCTGGCAACCGGACGTCAAGCAGAAAAGGGCTATCGTGTGGGAACATGGTCGTGATAGCTAAAGAAGACACAGGTGTGATGTGGTACCGGCCTCGACTCGGTATGTTAGAGAATGCAGTTAGGAGCGAGCTGCGTGCATTCGATAGTAGACGTTGTCAACTTTCTGCACGGACTGATACCAGTGCAGAACTAGTTCTGGCCAACACATAAATTTAGAACGAAGCTCAGAACTCATGTACTCTGACCACGAGTTTGCTTCGACTTACCCCAAACCCCCTAGTGGCAATCTCAGCACAGTTTTAGTTAGACCAGGGCCTTAGGGATTCCGTAAATATGCCTGCTGATCTGTATTGTCAATTCCGTTTAAATATGCCGATGTTGGCCGGTTGGCTAGACGGCCCCAATACAATTCTCAAGTCATTCACGACATTTGACCACGGCAAAAATATTTGTTTCTGGAATTTCACTTAAGTCTGATTCCGTACTTATAAAGTGTTCATAGTCAATTGAAGTGATTAGCCGATTTGGGCGATTTGTTCGGCGGTTTCGCTCTGTTGATTCAATAAGCCGTGCGCGGAAACGAACGCGCAATACTGTGTCCGACTCGTCAATCCCGGTAACGCAACACATGAGTTTCAAGAGGGGTTACGAATGAGCCGATGGCAGATCACGTCCTGTGCCTGTCGTCCTTCGTGGAGCTTCAATATATCATAAAACTGGATATTTCATCTTTGCTAATCCAATTTAGCAGTTAAAACCACCTGCATCATTTCATATCCTTCTAAAAGTACAAACGTACCTATCAAGTAAACTAAAGGGTAAAAGTGGTACATTACATGTAACTACTTACGGACCTCATCTAGCAAGTAAACAGCATAACGATAAACAGCACAGACCACGAGCTGCAACATATTATAATACCAGTTCGAGTTATCCATATTGCCACAACAGTGACGTAGTCATGGAGTTTTTCGATAGTTCTCCCTTCACCCCTGCAGACTTCTACGACACATTTACGCTGATGTCTGGGGCCATGATCGATTGCGCTGAAGTTCCTACAAGCACCGAAGTATTGAGTCATGCGCCAACCAAGCGCACGCAGAGCTCGAAACAACGTATCCGACACTGCGAACGACAGAAGTACGAAAGGAGGCACTGCAGAGTCAACTGGCTGAGTTGAGGAAGCTGCTGGAACGAGAGGAATTGCGGAATAAGAGGTACACCTGGAAGTCGGCTGCCACAAAGCATCTCAAGTACCGATTGGCTGCGGAGGCTCATCGAGAGTGGCTGCGGAGGCTCATCGAGAGTGGCTGCAGACCGCAGTGACAGGCAAGGCAGCTCTAATTGACGATCTCATAGCATTAGCGCACCAGCACATACGAACCACTAGTGTGCTTACAGTACAGTCACAAGGACTGTATGAAGGGATTTTTTTGCAACCGACGGACGAACAGCTCTACGCCATGTACATTCACGAACTCGACTGCGTCTACGCGCAGACGAATGCAGTTTTTGACTCCAGTGGGATGGATCTGACAGAAACCGCGTCATTTCAGCGGGCTACACTTGCCACAAACGGAGAGGTGGTATCGATGCAATGCTGGTGGAAACAGTTCTTTCCGTTTGATTTTGATCAAACGTGTGACACCATGTGGATGCTATCGCATCTCATAAATCGACAAGAAGCAAGAGAGACTCACGACGAGGTGAAGGACCAACAAAATACTATCGCAACCAAGTTTCGAGTAACTAGGCAACTGCCAGGAGGTGGGAGCGAGGCCTTATTGCATCGTTTCGTTCATCGACGCTTTGTGGAAAAGAACCGGATGGTTTCTGTGTGGAGGTCGTCAATAATGGGCGATGGAGGATACCGTGGAATGCAAATGAATGAAACTGGATGGTGTGTTTATTGGCCGTTGAGAGAGGGAACATTCGGACAGGTGTGTGTTCGACAAATACCTCTGCATATCCGAAGTGCTCAAGAAGTTTCTCAACCAACCGCGAGGCGTTTTGATGACTTTGTTCAGACTATGGTCCGGGAAAACTGCGAGCAAACGTCAGCAATGGCTAATACGTTGCTACTTGATAACGCTCTAAACGGCATTCGTTTGTAAACTAATCAATTCCAATTCGCCCTCTCATTCACTGCTTTCCTTCACATTATCCACGCTCCGGTCAAGAAACAAACGATGTTAGCGGAGCAGTATGTTTTCTCAAAAAATGAATAGCTTTCGCTACTTCTACCAGCGTGATATGAAGGAGAAGCAGGTAAACGTGACAACGTCGCAAACGAGTGAACTACTATGTGGCACAAAGTTATGGGTTGATGCTAATGGTAACGCTGCGTGAAGTAGCTGAGCCTGCCAAGAGTCGATGCAGACCACTTACTCGTGCACAATAGGCAATAGAATCCGATCACCGCAGGCACATCGTGTCAGCCATGAGACGGTCATTCGCAGCAATCACCGGTAGAGTTAAATACCTGTGCTACAGGGGACTTTTAAACGTGAGACCTCATGGCAGCTTCATGGCCTTCTTGGAAAGAGCTCGCTAAATGGCATCACAACTACAGGCTGTCTTCAGAAGCACAGCACGATTGATTGCGGTAAAACATCAGCGGGAAGTATGCACTGATCAATGACCTCATTGGCTTGGTTGACCGACAGCTTCGGACTGCGAGTTTGATCTCAACTGAGTATCAGGGGCTGGACCCCGAAATCTTCCTACAGCCCACGGACGATCTTCTCTACGCCATGTACATCCACGAACTCGATGGTGTAAATATTTACACGAAGACCGGCACTGTATTTTCCAATTGTGAGATGGAATCAACGGACGACATACTTGTAGATTGTGACAACCCCAGCATCGAAACCCCGACAGTCGACAAGGATGAAAGTAGCACTTCCCTTTCAGCTTCAAGTGTGTACGCATGACGCCGAAACGCGGAGATGAGTGCACTGCGACGCCTGTGCAAGGCCGCGTTTTGGTGAGTTTGGTTGTAAATTCGTACGAGGAAGACGTCAGCTTCATTTACCGTGAAATGGAAGCGCAACTACTGCGAATGACAAGACATGTTTAATGGATCTATTTCGCGGACGACGATCTATCTGGAACAATACTGAGATCAGCGGCTTATGAGATGAACGAAAACAAAGCGTTTGCTTTGTTGCTGACGATTAACGTATACACAACGATCCACTTTAGATCGTAGCAAGGTGTTAGCCTTTGTATTCACCTCATCACGATTTTCTCGAGCCGTAGTACAGACAAAGTCGTTGGACGCGGTTGCGATTCAGCCCCGCACGGATGCAGAGGCTCTTGCCGCACTCAAATTTACCCGAAAGTCCCGACTCGAGATGTTGATGATCCCGTCTCTTCCTTTTTCATTCCATTGCATCATCAACAATCGATGCTTTACACACGAAGATCACTCGATTCTTCTCCACCAAGCCGCCGTGGACAAATAGGTAGTTCAATGTTGCCGGCTTCAGTTATGCGGAACTTGACTGCTATCGTGTTCTCCGGATTCTTCAAGTCTTCGAATGTTTTCCTTTCTCCTGGCCGATGCACAATACTTCGAAGTATTAGCTAGCATCCACATCGCGTCACAAAATCGCTTTGACTTCAATGACGTCCTAGCTGCTGCTGCTACTGTGCCACCCTCATGCCCATGAGACTGCAGAAATGGGGTCATGCGCTCAATAACAACCCATCCCGTTTCATCCGTGAACAGCCCATCAAGATCTTTCTCGCCTGCTGATAGTCCCCTCCACACCAACACCAACCGGTTCTGCTCCACGTACCTCCTAAGCACAAGTTTTAGATCTAAAAGCATAGGATCAACGTCAGGTGGAAGCTTGGAGGCCGGGGTCTGCAATCGAAACTTAACAGCAAATGTATGTTCTGGCCGCGAAACATCCGGGTAGGAACAGCTCCGATGCGCCGACACACTCTTTCGACAGCTTCCACCAAGATGCCAGAGCACCCACGCGTTCCATACTGCATCAATTCATCAGGGTCCTATGACGCTTGGAGCGATGCCATGAACATTGACCTTGTTGATTGAACAAGGTCTCCAGTGGATCAGTGAAGTCCTCTCCAGTAGGCATGTGATTTGTGTACACAAATGTGTAAAGGGTGTATAATGTGTATGATGGCTACGTTATAATGCAACGCTCACGATGTTGCTATCCCTTGGGTTATCGCGATACCATCCTCCTCGCCGGATCGATGGATTAGAATCGCGAATTGGCTGAAATATTGCTTCTCGTGAGCTGTACTGACGTGGATGGGGACTTGTCGGACGTATGTTTCTTTGATGGTGCCCAACTCGAATGGTCAAATGATGCACCAACCTGTTTTGTCCGAGTGCATGCCACTCAAAGAGCCTTCGCCTTCTACAAGTGACCTCCACACAATAACGGTTCGGTCTTCTTCGTCGTATCGACGGACGACAATACGTTCCGATAATGAGACCGGATGCTCTTTCATGCGGAACTTCACGGCGACGGTGTTACCGGAGAGTCTAATGCTGTCGAAAACTTGGTGGCCGTCTTGGCGATGTAGCATGTGTGCCACTTGCCATAACGCACGACGTGTGTGCTGGAGGTTGAACGGGACTATCTGCTTCTACGCGTACTCGAAGTACTCAATTTTGTCTTGAGTATTCCGAGTGGGTCTGAAGCTCAAGGCATCGCACGCGATCGACTCCATGCCACAATCACGCATGACCCTGTCCGTTTGAGCGTACAGAGCGTCGAATTGAAGGGCAAAGGTCTCGTACAGAATGGTATCGGTTGGGTCAATACGCACGTGCGCCGTAGACGAGCTTCCATCTCTCGGGTTCGTACAAACCCTTGAAGATTGTTAATCACAGCAGCCCGGGAGTCCACTGCTGTGTATAGTCTACGTTGTTCAGCCTCAGCGGCCAGTCTAGCTCCTCTATGTTGAATTGCCAGCGCCTTCCACACGGAAAACGAAATCACGGGCCTCTGTGCAGCACCCTCCACCTTCCGTTTTTGCAGCATCTCGAGCTTGACAGATAACTCGTCAACCTGTCGGCGGAGATCTTGACGCTCTTTCTTTTCCCGTTCGCGATACATGCTGCGTCGTAAGGCTTCCTTCGACTTCAGAGTAGTTTGCTGGTTGTGGGTTGTGTGACTGCATCCCAAAGCCCTTCCATTGGTCCTCATGATGTCGTCATTGTCAACTTGGTCGAAAGTCGAGCTCAGTGGTGAGAGACTGGTGTCGGTAGACGCGTCTTCCGGATTTAAGAGCTCGGGCAGCATCGAAAGGCAGGGATCACCAAAAAATCCCGCCAATTCATCGAGAAATGCCGGGTCCATCGGGCCTTAGTCTACTGTCATGGAACTACAATTGACAATGTCGAAGAGGAAACGTTTGGCTGCGTGATTACTACTCATCGGCTTAGGTCGGACAGGAGTAATCCTTCACCAATCTATTGTGTTGTCGCCACCGCGTAAACGACCACCGTCGTAAACAGCATCAATACTGTACCGGTACAGGGGTAGCGGCAATAAGAAAGTGTCAAGAACTTATAATTTTGAAATTGTATATATCTGTGATTATATGGACCTCGATATAAGTACTGACCTATACAAAACGAAGTATTCACGCTGCGTGTGCCCAGCCAAGATAGTGGGTTGTTCCTGAAAACACAAATTTTACGCGTACCAAATGCGGAAGAAAAAAGGCAGCGCACAAAAATGATTTTGTGACCCAGAGTCTGGTCCACAACGGTTTCCGGATCAGAGCCCTTCCCCTTCAATATGATCAGATCAGTCATCAACAATTAACGGAGGATATAAAATTCAACAGTTTCTGTAAAAGCGATTCTGGATGTCTGGACCAAGTGCAAGCACTTATAGGGGTGAGTACGAACAGCATACCAGTGTGATAGTACCTCCGGGTTTATCGTGGGCATGCAGGTAAGCTGGCGAAATGCTGGGGGACTGTAGGTAGTTAGGGGTGAAGCACTAGCATGGGGCTGCGTGGCTGGACCGTGTAGCATTGCGTTTTATTGGTGGCGGGCTGTCTTTCGTTTTACTCTTGAAAATGTTGTCTCCTGCCATGTTCGCCGTCAACGACGCAAGGCCCACACAGCGCCAGCCCGGCGTCGTGTCCAGCACTGCTTTACCAGAAGCGCACTTCTACCGCCTCACATGTCGGCGTTTCAGTGGTTGTACGGGTCAGGGTGCTAATTACACTAATGGGTTTCCATCATGCTGGGTTTCGCTATTTACTAGCGCGCTTTGAGCCACTTTACTACTCATACTCACCGTATTCTGTTGACGGATTGATAGTGAAGCTGGCTCAGAGTGATAGTCGCCGTGGCCGCCCTCGTTCGATGACCGCCGATCAGTGTTTGGGTTTGGTGCTTGCGTGGGGGCGCTCGGCAGGCCCAACCTCGTTCCTCAGCCTTGTTTTTGGCGTCACAACCTCGGTGATGTCCCTCTTTCTGCGCTTCGGGAGACGACTTTTGGTGCTGCTGCTGAAAGCCGATGCCA
>LGSN01000308.1:0-49675 GCA_001314375.1 Phytophthora podocarpi | reverse complement strand
AAAGTCGCGTCGTGCGGAAGGGCTGTCGCCCGAAGAGCACAAGGACCTGGACACTGCCGTTCTGGAAGCTCGGAAGAAAGAAGCGCAAGAACGAGCGTTCAAGACAGCCCAGGACGCGAAGAAGACTTCGGCCCAGGATCAACCTGTTCCCGAACCTACGGCCTAGAATGACGCGCAAACTGCGCCCAAGGCTGATGAATCGGCGGACTTGCGTTCTGGCTCGGAACTGAGTCGCGCCCAGGAGGAGCACCCTCGTGATGAGAGTGCTAAGACGTCTGTGGGAGGCGTCAATACGGTTGAGTCCCCGGAGGTGTCAGGAGCCACAAGCTCCCCACCACCGGTGCAAGANATCCGAGCGCGTCCTGGTCACACGGCTCCACAACGCACGATCTACGCGTGGACGACACCGAGGCTTGATCCCAGGTTGTGATATCACGCTGCGTTTGAAACGGGAGATTACCTGGTGTACGGAAGTCTATGGCGGACCAGGATGAAGCTTGGATCTCTGAATTACGTCCAGGTCGCACACACATGCCAGTCATCCAGGATGTGGCACCGATTCAAGTGCCGCCCAGCCTGCTCACATCACAAGAATGTGTTGCCCTGCTGCAGACAATCTTCTACAGCAGGCTTCGGGTTTCACAACCTGATCTCAGAATGGCCCAAGACGCATGCGTCCAAGGTCGCGGTCGGATTGGTGCGTTCAGTAGCAGAAGAAGTTCAACAGCATTTGTTGGTCGAGCTGATCGAGTGGAAGCAGGTGACTCTGAGGATCCCTTTCAAGGTGATCTTGGAGTTGTCAGCGAGTGAAGCCAAGGAGAAGCCTCCGATTCTGGCTTATCATGTGAAGACTTGTTGATGACCGAACACGAAATGGATCTACTAGGACGTGAGTTCGTATTGCGACTTCGGGTAACCGGACTCCGCAGACCTCACAGCCCGAGTGAATTATCCGCTGATGAACGTGGAGTGAAGCGTGCTCAGCACGCACCCCCCGTCCCGATAGTGCCATCAACGGCCTCATCGTTGTCGACGCCGTCACTAAGTTCTCTGCCATCTTGGCACCCATCGCCAGATGCATCGGTCCAGGACAGGTTAATGCGGACATCATCGAGCCGCATGTCGGATTCAGTTTCGAGTGTGGTTGACCTGTTCAGACCATCGGATGAATCATCGCGCAGCACGCAGTCGTCGGCTCAGTCGTCAGACAACACCTCGTCGAACTCATCGCGGATGTCAGTCGGGCGAAGCGCCACGACGCACATGCCGTATGCCGGTTCTGGGGGTGTAGCCATAATAGATCAGAAACCCAAGGCGCAGCCTCGGGCATGGTAGGTGGTTTTACGGTGATGCGCACGGTGGTCCCTCCGGAAGCATTCAAGGTAGAGCAGGAAGACGTACACATGGATGCAGTGGAAGAAGACGTGGCGCCCATGATTGACGGATTAGCGTCCTTGGCCAGTGATGCAGGCATGAGTAGAAGCCGGCGTAGCCACAGTCGTAGACGCGAGTCTCACAGACTGGCACGCTCGGTAAAATTCGAGAGTACCGCACTGTCAGGTCGCTCGAGTCGCTCACGACGTTTGGGATCCGGCTCATCAGTATCGTCTGGGGCGACGCAAGTCGCCCTCAATACGATGCGCCAGCAGCAAGAGTCAATGGCAGGATGGAACAGCAGCAACAGGAATTCCAAGCGAAGCAGTCTGCGATCCAGCTTTCGATGCAGCAAGCGCTCGACGAGAAGTGGATGTGAGTGCAACACGACCTGGAGCAACAACGCCTGAACGGGCGTCGGGAAGTCCAGGAAATGAAGAATCGTGCGAATGCTGAAGTAGTTCAGCGCGAAGCGGAGCTCGCTCAACGTGAAGTGGAATTCCTTGTAAAGATCAGTGGTGGCAACGTCCAGGATGCAGGAAATGCCGATAGGACGCAGGCGTGCTACGATGCAGAAGTAGCCAGGTAAGCTCAAGCCCAGACTGAACAATATGCCGCCGCTGTGGAAGAACGCTGGAAACGGCGTGAAGCCGAACTGGAAGTGGAACGTGCCCAATGGGCACAGATCGCCCAGGATGAGCTGAACGCGAACGCAGCTGTTTATCAAGCATTGGCAGCTGAGCGAGAAAGAGAACGGGAAGCAGTTAAGAATGTTCAACGATACCAGAATGAGCAGATCCGCAACCTTCGAGTGAATCCTCCTAGTGTTCAAGGCCTCCGTGCAACGTTTCAACCGGACCCGACGAATCAAGCCAAGGCGCAGGGTGCTGCGCTGGTGTCCGAATCGGGCCACCCGATACTACTCCCAGCACAAAGTGTCGAGAGTACAAGTGATCCGTGCAAGCCAGGAAACATGACGGAGATCGGGGCAACTCAGTTCCAAGCAGTCACTTTGGGCTCAACAGAGTCTAAGACACTTGCGGTTAAACAAGAGCCTGGAGCTTCAGCCTCAGGCTCGAAGTCGAGATCCAAGTCCAGGATGCAGTCGTCCAAGACACCTTCGTCCACGTCGGACGTACCCAAGAAGAATTCGTCCAAAAGGTCTCGCAAGTACCTAGCGCCCAAGATGCGCGAACGCGAGAATGCGGATACACCGTCATCTGGTCCTGATGATTCGGATTCTAGTTCCAGTTCCGACTCAAGCGACGATGACGGTTCGGGATCTGATTCTGGGAGCGATTCCGGAAGTGATTCGGATGAAGAACTCCGTGGTGATTCTCCGGGGAATACGTCGTCCAGGGATGGCAAGACTGTGTGGTCTGTTCGGCCGTTCATCAACTTTGATGCATTGGAGAAATTCAATCAGAGTGCGTCCTTGGAAGATCGTGTCGGATGGTGGGAACGGTTCCTGGATATGGCGAACCAAGGCTCATGGTCTAGTAACATGAAGATACGCCAGCTCAGGAACCGAATGCCGGTCATGATGCGCGATTGGTATACCCAGCTCCTAAAACAGAAGCGACACGACTGGACGAAGATATCCAAGTTGTTCCGGAAGCTCTTCTGTCGGACTACAGGCTCGTACGCTGAACGCTTCTACACGCTCAAGATGCGTCACGCTGAAACGTCACGAGAATTCTTCTATCGCCTGAATGCAGCTGCAGTGAAGGCAGAGATTCGTTACCGAAGACCTGCGTCTAAGCGTGAATTGCACATCCAACGTTTCATCAAGAAGCTGAAGGACGGGCAGCTCAAGACGGCACTGCAAGGCCAACGATTTTGCAACATCGACAGCTTGGAGCAAGCACTCAAGCGCAATGAGGAAGTGTGGCGTGAAGAAGGCTACGACGCTCCGTCGTCCAGAACGCGGGACTTCCGGACTGACAACATTCCGCAAGGAAAGTTCAACCCACGTCGCCCGGCCTCAGGACGCGCGTATTTGGCCCAGGATGCTGACTCCGATTCGGATAATAGCAAGCATGTGCGATTCCAGGAATCAAGCTCCCAGGAAGAAACCACACCCAAGACTGAGACAGCGCTGATCGCTAAACGAGAAACACGAGATGAGACTGCGTCGGAACCGAAATCGACTGGCTGGAAGAGAGAACTTGCCGAAGAAGTGTACCGTGTTACGGACGGGTGGTGCCCGCAGTTACCTACAGGAACCGAGCCGTCCGCGCCGTGGTCGCCGCATCGTGAGAGTTCAAGTCGCAACATGGTCTGCTAGAAGTGCCAGCAGTGGGGCCACTCTGAAGAAAATTGCTGGAAAGACATTGTCTGCGACCGCTGCCACCAGTCTGGCCATCCGACTAGGATGGGCCGAACGCGTGTTTGTCCACTCTGTGGCAAGTTTCTTGCTGATGAATCCTGCGATGATGTGAAGATGTTTGAAGCCGCCAAAGACCTCGCTCGCCAAGTAGCGCTGAAGAACCTGCCGAACCACCTCCGAGACAACATTCTGGGAAGTGGTGGAGCAGACTCTGGGAAGTCGTTAAACCACTAAGCCCGCTGGACGGGGATCCAGAACGCGCCGGGCTTAAGAAGGCCCCAGAAATGTGTGGCCTAGTGTACGTTGGCCCTGAGTTGAGGAAACAAGACCAAGATAACCAACAATGACAACTCTGATTGAAGATGAAACTCCGTATCCTGATGATGTGCGTCCTGACTGGATGCGATCTGAACGGATGCGACCTGACATGTCTGATCCTAGTGATCCAGGGGAATTCACGCTGGAACCTGGAGAAAGATGTGGCTGGTGGGAGAATCATGATGCAGAAGAGTCACGTCAAGTTGGTATGGTTCATAGTGCAGTGAATAATTGTCGGACCAGTATTCGGTTGGACACTGGAGCGTCTGTGAGTATAGTAGGGCTAGACTTTGCTCGTAAGCTTGGCCTACAACTCAAGACGCACAAACAGATCCGCGTGTCGGGTCTGGGAGGAGTACCGACGTATATTTCCGCTCATGTTCAGGTGAAGATCACTCTCGGTCCGAGAGTGGTTTATATCCTGGAGATCTGGGTCGGTAACATCGGCGATGGAGTCGATGTCTTGTTGGGGATGAATTTCATGTTGCTGCCGGACTTCGGTTGGGCATACGAGAAGGCCTGGTGCAGTTACCTGATGGAGAAACTATCGTGATGATGAACGGTCCGCCCAGGAATCTTCAAGGTGTGAATGTTCCCGTCCGTCTGAGTGAGACTCTTTATTTGGGTCCAGGCCAGGACGCGGTGGTCCGTATCCATTATGGCCAGACTAACCCACATAAGGAGGTGGTCTGGGCCGGACGTGGAGATCGGTGGGTGACAGAGGTGATCTATTCGCGAAAATCTTGGCCGACAGCTGTGAGAGAGGTGAATATCTCGGCCAATAACCTTTGGGTAGATGCCGGGACAGCTCTTGCCAGGATTGTGCAGTAAGGTTACTACCCGCCGTTTGGTCGTTTTGTGCGTCCTGGATCTCGGAAGTACCGCAAATGACAGATGTTGATCTACGAGAATCTGCCCTCGAAACGGGTCCGGATGCAAGAGGAGGAGAGGGCTCGAGCCGCAGAGGCTCTGGAGCCGCCGTGCGTGCAGACCCCTGAGTACATATGGCCGTCAAAGCTGTTGTTAAGGTCGCCATCTGGCACCGGCAAGGTCCATATATTTAAACTGCCAACGAAGACTGAAGTGCTACCCACTGTTCCCCAGAACGAGCTTGCCGGAGAAGAGAAGCCCACGAACACGCGAAGAGTGACGGCTAGGAGTGTAGGTACTCAGACCGAACCTCCTCCAGCTAAGAGTACCGCCTTGCGTGAATGTGCTGTCGACTCCAGTGACTTGGATGAGGACACCGGATCTATGATGGTTCATATCGACCCGGATGGAGCTAGTACCCCAGAATGCATGAGTCCAGGAAGTGGCATCGTGGAGAATGACGCGTTTTACGACGCGTTGGGAGAACTTTCGCCTCAGGCTATGCCACGTCCCCGGTTGGAAAGCTCGAACGCGAGTACGCCAGGTGTATGCGAGTGACAGCCGAGGACCTTGCCGACGAGCCGGGAGTGTACGTCCATGAAGGCAGCGAAATGTTGTCGTAATTACGCGACCAACTTGCTATGTTGCCCGAATTGGAAGACTTGAGTCCACGATTCCGGATAGAAGATGCTGGTGTGGGTGTCCCAGGAAAGACGACACCAGAAATGGACGAACAGATGAGACGCGTCCTGGAGAAACACCACTGCATTTTCCTAGGGAATGGTAATGCTGCTCCTGCACCCGCTCGAGGAGTCGTGTGCGACCTGGACGTAGGAGATGCGCGGCCGGTAGCACAGCGTTCTAGGCAAGTCGCTCCTCACTTATTGCGGAAAGTATATGACTTGCTAAAGAAACTGCTGGAAACTGGCCTCATTGAGTACTCCACGTCTCCATGGGCTTCTCCGATTGTGATCGTCCTGAAGAAGAATGGAATAAACCTCAGAATGTGCATCGACTACCGAGTGGTGAACGAGTTCATCAGATTGTCGCATTATCCACTACCGCTGATCGACGACTTGCTCATCGAATTCGAGGACATGATGTGGTTCATGAGTTTGGATATGGCAAGTGGTTTCTGGACGATTCGTATGACGGAGAGAGCCACGTTCATTTCCGCGTTCATCTGTCCTTTCGGACACTTTCAGTGGGTCAGAATGCCGTTCGGATTAAAGAATGCACCGCTGATTTATCACTGTGTCATCAATAATTGTCTGTGGGGCTTCGTGAGACTTCCACCAGGCGAGGAGGCTCAAGTGGACCAGGATGTGTTGGAGTATCTAGGACTGGAAGCGCTAGAACGTGAAGTCCCAGGATGCGAAGTCCCAGAACGCGACGTGCCAGAAGTACTTGCTTTAACGGATAGTATGACGGTCTTCCAGCGTAATCTCCCGATGCCGCCTGAACTAGGCCCAGCGTTGAGGCGAAGCTCGTTCATCGACTATATCGCTCACGGGGCAAAGACTTGGGGGCAGCTGTGCGAGGATCTGAATGCGTTGTTATATTGCCTGCAGTATTGGAACATCTCGGTCAGCCTGTCTAGGAGTGAGTTCGGTAAGCTGACTATTCCGTACCTGTCGCATGATATCAACTTGAAGGAATCCGAGCAATGCCAAAAATCGCCAAAAGTGTCCAGGATTTGTCATTCCCGTCCATGTTGAAAGGAGTGAAGTCGTTCCTAGGCAGCTTGAATTACTGCAACAAGTTCCTTGAAGTTCTCCCAGTAATCGCTGCCGTCTTGTATGAGTTGATCGATGAACAAATGCGTTCTGGTCGAGACTTAACCAGAGCGAAGGAAGCATTCGAGCTACTAAAACGCAAGATCGTGTTCACTCCTTTGTTACGTCACCCAGACCGCACGAAGTCATTCGTCATCATCCCTCATGCGAACCCGTGGGCAGCACCCGCTGTGTTAGGGCAGGAGTATGATGGTGTTGTTCAACCCGTGCAGTTTACAGGTCGCGTCCTGAACGAATCCGAAGTGCGCTACCACATATGGAAAAGGCAGTCATTGCGGTGTTACGCGTCCTGGAAAAGTTCCGACCGATACTCTCGACATCACCGTTTCCGATCAAGGTGTACACCAGATATTCTGTGTTGAGTTGGCTGCTGAAATCCAGCTCCATGGACGGTCGATGTCTCAAGTGGTCGTTGGCCATAATGTCGTGGCTGTTGGAGATCCACAAGATGAATCGTGATGAGGATGGACTTGCAGCTATAATGGACGCAGGAATTACCCTACGAGAACACTTGGACGCAGTGGCGGAAACACTCATCCCGGCTAAAGGGCGTATCAAGGCTCCACCTCCGGTTAGTATGGAAATGTTGGAAGCAGACTACGAGGGATGCGTCCTGAGTTTCGATGGTACCGCTAAGACTTCCACCCGCAAGGGTAGCTGTGGATGCATTCTGTGGCAACTCCCAGGATGGCGCGTCGTGGACGCTCGAGGATATTCCCTGGAAGGCGTAACAGTCAACGACTCCGAGTACTGCGGTCTGGTGAATGGAATGAAGCTGGCTCTGGAACATGACATCCAGGAGTCGGTGATAGTAGATGACTCCAGGATTGCCATCCAACAAGCGCAGGGACGCATCGGTTGTCACCAGCCCAACTTGCAATGACGACTAGCAGAGTTTGAGGTATTGAAGGCCAAGGTTAAATCGGTCAGGTTGGTACACGTAAAGCGAGTGTATAACCAGGCTGCATATTACATAACCTCCAAGACGCTCGTCCTTGGCACGTCGTGGAGAATCGAAGACGAGGATGAGAAGGAACACTTGCGTATGGTGTCTACAATTCAGGAAAAGCTGATGAAGGGTACACCGTCTCAGGATGAGAATGCCCAGAACGCCGATGCCCAGGATACAGCAGTCCAAGATGCCGTCGTTCCAGGACCAGAATCCGCACCGTTGACTCATGCCGCTAAAGTACTGATTGCAGTGACCCGAAGCGCAGGTAGATCTAACCAAGATGCGCCTAGAGGACCACTAGAGCATCAGGCTGAGGGATGACGCCGAATCAAAGTACACCAAGATAGTGATGCACTCCTGGTACAAATCAAGTGGTACCTGAGGGGAGATTTCGACGCATTCTCACGGCCTCAGCTCAAGAAGATTGCCAAGATCGCTGATCTGTTTGTCCTTGACTCTCGCGATATTCTACATCGCTTAAGCAGGGCGACCAAGGAATGTCCCCGTGATATGGTCTCCGAACCTCGGTTAGTTGTCCCAGAAACACTGCGACCTGACATGTTGCATTATGCACACGAGGACTATCAGGGCGGACACCAAGGTATCACGAGGACATATGAACGCTTGCGTCGTGAGTTCTACTGACCTAGGATGTACGCCGACGTGGAAAGATTCGTCAAGGAATGTGTGGATTGCGCGACCGCCAAGGGACGACCGCCGAATCCTGGGCCCTCGCCCGGGAATATCGAGCCGAGACGTCCTTTTGAGGTTGTGTCAATGGATTTTATCACCCACATGCCCAAGTCAGAGCGCGGCAACACGTTTATATTGCTCTCCCAGGACGCATTTTCTGGATATGTGATGTGTAAACCCATGAGCTCAACGACCGCCCAGGAAGTGGTTGAAGCCTATGAGGAGCGTGTGTTCCGGCATTTTGGGGCAAGTTCCATGTTGTATCACGACCAGGACCCTCGGTTCATGAGCGAGGTGTTCACGCGTTTCAGAGACCTCCTGGGTAGTAAGCAGCGAGCCACGCTAGCCTATCGTTCACAGGCGAATGGGCAGCAAGAACGATCTGTGCAGACTGTCATGCGGAGCTTAAAAACCTACATTACTGAGGCTGACTAGAGTGACTGGGACGATCATGCGGAACGACTGATGTTTGCATTAAATACGTCGTTTGACGCTACACGTCTCGACACCCCGTTCTACTTGGTGCATGGTTGGGACGCCCGAGGGACAGCATCAACTATGCTAGGACCGAAACCGTCGAGCGCTCCAGAACGCACTGCGTATGAGTGGCGTTGGAGGCTTCAGAGGGACCACAGCTACGCACTTGCGTGTGCCAAGGACTTGCAAAAGAAAGCCAAGAAGATGCGTTCGGAGGAACAGACCCAGAAATGGCGTGAATTGTCAGAACGCATGAAGGCCGGATACGAAATCGGAGACGCAGTGTGGCTGTACATCCCTCGCGTCCAGCCAGGATTGAGTCGGAAATTATCACACCAATGGCATGGCCCATTCAGGATCGCGGAAATGCACGACGACTTCCGAGTGAGGCTCAAGATTGATGACACCGGCTATCGGGTTAATCCTTGGGTCCACGTCAGTCGATTAAAGCCGCGTGCGTTATTCCCAGAACGTCCGACAGTCCAGATCGATGTAAACGACGATGACGACTTTGACGCGGCGTTACTTCTGGCAGATAGCTGGGAACCTGACAACCAGGCCGGTGAATACGAAGTGGAAAAAATCTTAGACCTCCGGTGGATCAAGCGCACACGTACCTCACGACGCGTTTGGGAGTATCGCGTCAAGTGGAAAGGATATCCGAACCCCGAGTGGTTGCCGGTGTCACAACTCAACTGCGGATCACTCTTGTATGTGTTTAATCAAAGGTGCCTGGGCGAGAGCCCGGTTCCAGACCATGCAAGCAGATGATGATCATCCTGGAGTGGCGCGTTCCACCAGGACGCAGACCGTGGATGTTGTGAAATCGCGTAAACAATTGTTGTGTAAACTGTCCTACCCGGACAGTAAGGGATAGGGAAACGGAGGTCGCAGATACGAAAGTGAAGCTGAAAGGATGCGAGCCATTTGAGGAGAACACGAGTAGGAGAACCCAAGGTGCAAGATGGAGAAAAACATTGATTTCCTGGCAAACTACGCACCTGTGGGTCCCGAAAGCGCGGCTCGAGCCTGCTCTTTGGAGAGCTTGAAAGGCTCCGAGTCAGGATGAGCACCCGGTTCCTGGGGAGTGTACGTCGTAGACAGACCTTGAATCTTGTCTTCAGTGCTGTGACCACCAGACTTCTTGCCAGAACGCGGAGACATCGTGGAAAATGCACCCTGAGAAGAAGAGCAATGACTCGGTGCGTCCCATGTGAGATCTACCAGATATTCGTGTTCTGGAGACGACATGTCCTGATCAGCGTCGTTGTCCTTCTGCTCATCGTCATCCCACGATGGATACGGAGGAGGCACGAGCAAGTAGTCATCCAACGCGTCCACTTGGATGTGAGTCTTCCAGTCGCGATTCGGCACCGTCTTGTCTACGAAGTGCCCGAGCTAATCGTGAAAGCGCGCCCAGTTTGCAGTGACGTTGGTGTACTGGCGGAAGAAGTCGACCAGAGCGCGCTTGGTGTTTGAACTTTCACGAACGCGGCGCTCCAGGATACTGCGTCGAGCCTCCGAGTTACGAAGCTCCTCATTGAGAGTAGCGACGCGTTGACACTGGCAGCTCATGGCGTCTTCGTGCTCCTAAGCGAGGTCAAGGAAGTCAGTCTCGTGGCGCTCATTCGCAACGCCAAGAGGCAGCTCCAATTCGACGGCCTTCTTTTGCCAATACTCGACTTGGATCGCATAATCACGCTTGACTGCGGCCTGGTCCGCCTGTGTGATCACTGTGTCCTGGACTGAAGCACCAGCGACCGAAACTTGGTCACGCATTTGGCGGTAGAAGTCCAAGAAACGACGCATGTAGGTTGTCATGTTGAAGGTGCGCCGACCCAACTCTTCGGGAGGATACTGCGTGAGCAGCGAAGCCAGCTCGCGGCGAACCGGCATGGAAGCCAACGCGCCCTCAACTTCGCCATGCGTAGGAACCGTGATGCGAGGACGCAGCAGCCCGAGACGCGCGCTCGGACCCAAGAGCGATTCAAGGTCGTACAGGTCTGTGGCGGTGAGACCTCCGTGGCTGTATAGTGCCTCGAGCCCCCCATAGCCGTCATGAACGAAAGCATTCTTGTCGACCATTGCCTGCGTAGCTGGGATGTCGATCAAATGAGACTCTCCTTGGGCCACGATGAGCGGAGGCAATGTCCAACGCAATGGGAGTAGGAAGTTGCTTGCGCGCGGCGTGGGATGAGGCCTCGTTGACCAGCCTACATCCATGAGGGCCTCCATGTCAGCACGCGTAGCAATGCGGTCGAAGGAGAGAGATGCGAGGAGACGATTCGAGCTTCACGAATCACCATGCGCACCCGCGTTCTGGGCTGGGGCGTCTTCCTCAGTTGCGTCGTGCCGGTCCTTCTTGAACCCGCCCTCAGGGTTGGAGTCGTCGTTCTTCGAAGTGTGCTCGCCATCGTTGGCATCACCCTCGCGGTCCGCACTGCCCTCAACGTTTTCTAGAGAGCCAGGCGATTGGTCAGGCCCGTTGGTGCTGGCCTCTGAACCACCGCCGTCGTCGTCGTGCGCGCTGGAGTTCTTCGGAGTGTTGGCACTCGGCTCCATGGGAACATTGTCAGTTGCAGGGACGTCCGCAGTTGGAGAGGCGTGCCTGGCATGGTAGCGCCCTGGGGTCGGCTGTGCGAAGATGGCGGAGATGTGTTGATCAACTGTGAAATTGAAATGTGGGTGCATCGTGGGCGACGCGCTAGTTTGAATTTGGTATGCGACCTGGAGACCGTTGGATACCAGGTGGGGCGACAGGGTGCAGAAAAGAGTGATGGGTTGTGACCTGACTACGGATTAACGTGTTTAGACCGATCTGCGACGTGAGGCTGTTAAACCTGGTAGGCCTGGACATCGTTGCGTCAATTCGGTTGATGCAATCGAGGGGAAATTCCTCTGTGCCGTATCAAGACCAGGGGGCGGCTGACACGAAGCTAATTGGGCAAAACCCAGACCGCCTCCAATCAGAATGAGACTGGATGGAGAAGCCTGTTACGTGCGTGCGTGAGACACGCGAATTGTGGAAAAGATTGTGTTTGTGGATAAGTAAACTGTCACCAAAGGAGGGGCCCTAAGACTGGGAGGTGTGTGACCTAGGAGTTATGTCCTAGTGTTACTTTATACACCCAGTCCTGGTCACTACTCGCCCTGGTAGACAGGCAGACCAGAATATGGCCGCCAATGTACTCGGTGAATGTATCCCGAGTACAACCTGTCCGTTCCTTGGTAGAAAGACAAGTAACCCACGTTATCACCTACGATGAGAGTCAAGTACGCCACAAAACAGACTGCTAGGATGGTGGTCGCCCAGGACGCACTGCTAGAACGCGGTGCCGTCCAGGATGCCGGCACATCCCAGGATGCAGATAACTCCAGGACGCATAAATCAGCACACGTCCTCACGTCAAGAACCCAGAAAGTTCCATTACCCAAGTCACACATCAGATGATGACGCCGTGACCCCCATAGTGAAACCAATATATCACGACCACACATCAGATGATGACGCCATGACCTCTATAGTGAACCCGAGATGTCACGATCATACATCACATAATGACACGAAGACACGAGCAGCCAGCAGACACACATCAGTGGATGACAAAGATGTCCACATACTGAACCCAAGTCAAGACGCGGAAGCACGCCACAAATCATGATGGAAGCACGCAAAGAGATAATACAGGACAGAAACAGAGAACAGAACGAGATAGCATAAAACGAAACAGAGTTCGTTTTACCCCCTAGCCCACGAGTCGAAGACTTCCAGCCTATATCAAAGTGTCCGCCGTTCGTTAGGACACATCGGTGCGGAGCTTCTCCACAAGTTCAAGTCCAGTTGCATTGGGGATCATTCGCTCGAGCTTTTGAAGTGATCCACGCATTCCATTTCCTAGTTGGGCCCATTGCGCGTAGGTAAGGGTGGTGTTCCATTTCATATTAACAAGATCATATTGGGTGATTAGTTAGCAGTCATCCCCAGGATAGAAGAATAGACTGCGTTTGGAGGAAGGAGAGAATAGGTTGTGTATTGTATTTCCCTCTGTATAAGAGGGTGGTGCGCGAAGCGAAAGGGCCCANGAGGGTGCGTTCTGGGGTGAACGTGTGTTTTACACCTGAAGACTATATCTGCAAAACCAACTCATTCCGGTGACGATCCAATATCAAAGACAAACGGACCTATAGGGATTCTCGAGGTGACACGCCAAGCCAGAGCCTTGCGTTCTGATGTCCCTTGTCTTGGACCAAAAGTTTCAAGGGCTACCGCTATACCCCTGGGCGAAAAAGATTTCATCGACCTCGCCGCACTAGTGCCTTGGATCCCGAAATAGGACTACTATCAATCCGTGGTGCTTTGCAGACTCTTTGACACTAACGGTTGTAATTCGTACGATTTAACTCCCCCAATAAAAACATAATTCATGCTCGAGTACGAATTAGTGTAAATTGTGAATGCTTTATCTTCGCAAATAGTGTGCACAAGTAATTGGAACATCGTCTGGTACATCGAATACGATTAAGCATCTGTTTGGCACTTCTAGAAAGTGCTATTTGAAAGCTATAATATGCTTGAAACACGATTTGAGGAGTGCCGATTCAAAGCCTCTATGATTTACCACTAAGTACGAACACTAGTTAATAGTGCAATAAATAGCAGGACAAACTGGGTGCAAAGCACATATACATGTTACTACAGTAAACGCTGCGACTATGAAGACTCAATCTTGACGTATTTCGGAGTCCGCAGTGGATAACACTATTACGTTACAAGAGGTTTGATGATTTTAGTGATTGCTTGACGCAAACCTGGAGAGCAACGATTGATTTTCTGATCAGCACTGGGCATGCCATTTTACAAAACTGTAATCAGCAAAATACAAGTACCTTCACCAAAGCAGTACATATAGTTCGCAAATTCAGATTCGTAGTTTGCATACAGAGACAGCGATAGGCACAACAACCAGTTTCATGTATTATTCCGCTCTGTTCAGACACGATTGTGGCACGCATCTGCGATCGTGCCTCGGTGCTGTCGGCTAAGCACGCCCACTTAGTTGCAAGGGCTACCCGTGCTGCAACTTGACGCGCAGCACGCCGAGAAGTCACCACAGAGTTTTTCGCAGCACTGACTGATCTTTCCATTGGATGAGGAATAGATGTAACCACACCCTAGGGTGCTCAGGCAGTACGCAGCATCAGTAAACGTGAGAGAGGTGGCAATCACGGTGCTGATGAAAGCGAAGACGCAGGTCTTGAGGTTCATCTTCGGTCGGATGGATGTCTTGGTGCGGTGTGCTCGGCTCGGCAAATTGCAGAATGACACCAGCGAAGTCTTCTTCTGGACGCGACACAGCAAGCCCATCCACCGCAGTGGGATGGGCGCCATCCGTGCTGATCAATAGCACAGGGTGTTTATGCGTCACACGACTAGAATAAATGAAAGATTACGACGAGTCGATCTCCCGATCCAACAATCACTCAACGGCGGCGTTCGCCTTGGAGTTCATCAGCTGCACAGACTGGGTTATTCGGATAACGATTGAAACTTTCAAGACGTGAAAACCAATACGCGCGACAAAAAAATACTTCGAAATAGGCGCGTTGAAAAAACTTGATGAATACATTTACGCCGTACCAACCAACACCTGAACGAAATCGTTTCTTGATGGAAAGCCTAGAGGTTACAACAGGAAGGACTTCTGGTGCACCTCGAATGTGGGCTCCAGGAATTCGCGTGCTTGCAGTAGAGCATCAGATTGCAGATCTGCCGGCCCACTCACCAGTAGCGCCACTTCTGCTTTCATGCCGTAGTTCTCGCGAATCTCACTGTGCACGTCCCGCAGTCGTGAACCTAAGTCTGGACGCTCCTTTTCGATCAAAAAGCTGCGATTGAGCAAGGACTGTGCTGGCGTTGGCATTGAACGTGGAGTGGCGGGAGGCGCAGGGCTCGATACATCCAGACCGGCAACTTCCATCTCTTCCATCGCAATGCCCATGGCGTCGTCGCTCCCTTCACCATTCTTGCGGGCGTTCCAGCGCTGCAGCGAATATAGCACCAAAGCAGCTCCAAGTACTGCTCCCAACGCACCAGCACCCAGCAAAAGTGGGCGTCTCATGAATGACTTGGCTGAGAATTCTTCTAGCTGGAACACCCACAGCATCGACAATGCACAACCTAGCGCCGTACCAACAAATAACGGCAGCCCTAGCATATAGTTGTGACCTGAAAAAGCATGACGCTCCAACGACGCTGGATAGAACCGTTGAGCACGCGGCGAGGGCTCCTCTGACAGGTCGTCTGGCTCCGTTTGGGTGTCGTCATCCTCATTGTCGTACCCACTGCCACCACTGCCAGCATGTGTGTGGTGCAACCACACCTTACATTTCCATCGCGAGCAACAGTTCACTGCATCCAACAGCTCTGCATGCGCCTCTAGGAACCCCAAGTCACGACACGTCCAGATCACCCACAAGGTGCGTGGCAGTTCCGAATCGTCCGTCGACACCTCATCTCGGCCCTCCACATCTGCCAGAGCCTTCAAATGATCTAGAACACTCAGGAACGGGGTCATACCGCTGCCTCCCGCCACAAACACCATATGTGGAGCCAACTTAATTTCGGAGCCATAGTATCCATCCACATGGACAGAGTTAAGTTGCTGCGTTTTCATCAGAGTCAACAATTGCGTCGTGAAAGGTCCTTGCACATTGGCGTCCAGGGCGAAGGAGTGACGGTTGCGTAGTGGACTGGAACTGATTGTGAATGGATGCCACTCCTTCCCGATAGAATCCACCTTAATGTACACATATTGCCCCGGTAAGAAATCCAACCCGACTGCAGTCGACCGTCTCAGTTCCAATTGGAAAACCTTGTTACTCATTGCAGTCGCCGACACTACACTTGCTTTCCCACGTCCGAAAACCGAAACGGTACGGTAAACTCCATACAACACAATTGCCGGCACCAGCCAAAATGACGCGGCGTAGTAGTGTAGGACCGTGAACACCACGAAAACTGCACTTAAACAGTGCAACACGATAAAACGTCGGAAAAACCGCCGTCGCACCCATTCCATCGAGGATACTGCAACAATCAGCAGTGGTACCATCGCCACCGCTCCGAAAAAGTTGCGGGTTGATCCGTATCGTTGTTTAGGTGAACAACTTTCATCCAGACATGGGAACAACATTTTCTCCACTTTACCTTCCATGTACCAGATCACAATGTACAGTACTCCATGCAGTAGCAACATGATGAACCCGAATTGTCCCGTCAACACATGATATCGGGCAGCACGTTCGCCCGATAGTCCGAAAAACTTGTGCAAAAAAGATTGCCGTGCCACGAGCATCACAGATAACACCATCGCGTAGAGCCCATTCATGCCGAAGGCACGTGCTGTCCGGTTTAAATAGCCCGCTTTGGCCAATTTGCCGCTCTCCTTGTCAATGAGCAACTTGCCTATTACGAGATTAAGTTGCAGCAGCAAAAAGCCGCCGACCAAAACCACGTCGACTGCATCGAAGCCGACGCGTTTGCCGATACTGGGATGGGTTTTCAGCCACTGGACCAGCTTAAGTTGCTGACCCCATTTCGCTAATGAGCCGACAGTGTCTTGTTTCCAATAGAAAACTGTCCCAGCGAAGAGAAACGGCAACACCAACGCAAAGGAAACCACGACCGGCTCCACTTCCAGTTTGTCACCTAAACGCGTTTCCAGTGACGCAAACACTTCGCGATAGTAAATCGGCCAGCGGATCCACAAAAGACCGAAAAGAATCCACGCGCTGCACAACTTGAGAAAAAACTTCGCGCCATTATTGCGTCGCGCCCTTGACAAAAGTTTCAGTGCCGCCGCCTTCTGCGGTTTGTGCAAGAGCCTCATGCCGCTGCGCTTGGGGGACGTGCGGCTGGTGAGCAGGCGGTTGAACTCGACGTCGTCCAGATCTTCTTGGCCCAGCAGGAGGTCGAGATCTGCGTCGGTATCTGGAGAGCGCGGAGGAGACGCGGGGGCTCGGCGGCGCTCCATGTCCACGCGTACGCTCATAATCAGCGAGTAATCCGGCGCTTAAGGATGCATGCACTATTATTCATGCAAAGGATTTGACCAATCACAATCGAGGATTCTCTCCCTTATTACGGTACCGGTAATATACCGTAATACCAGTGGACACAAGGTATTTCTCAACATGAAAATGGCGAAGACTTTGACGTGAGAAGGCATCAATCAATCTACGAGTTTATGAATGAGCTACATGCATCACTGGTAGCTGTCGAACTAACAAGGTAAATACGATGGCAAATGTCGACCAATGCATATTGACGACACACACGCGACGAGGCTGGCTGCAGTCGCAAGACTTTGCAGGACATTCGGTGGGGAGGGGCGCTGCACGTACAGTACTGTAACCATTAGGAGCTTGAGTCAACCACGTGCGTCGCAGGCAGAGCCCCACAAGTTGAAATCATGTGATTGGGACAGACCCCTTCTTTCGCTCGGAGCCACTCGACTACCGGTAGTATGCTTGCCGCGAAATCCGTTCGCGTCGATCACGCCGAGCTAGCCACCTCGCCCGGCCTTTGCCTCCGTCCAGACTGCCGAGGTCCTTTAAATGACCCCAATCGCTGCGGCGGCTGTACCTAACGGGCCACTTTCATACATACGTTGGACCGCCACCACTTGGTGCAATACGTCCAAGTGCGCAGCCACTTTTGAATAACGGAGACCGCCAATGCAGCGGAATGGTTCGTGTAAAAAGCACTGGAACCTGCCTGAAATGCAAAGCAGGACAAGCCTGCCACGTACTTGGACTGAACTGACGTGGCGCTCCTACTTCTGGTGACCACAACGCGACGACATCGTTAAAATGCAATCTCCAGATGCACAAGCGGCTGATCATCGCCAAAATGGTCTGCGGTCCCTTCCCAATTAGATGCCATTGGAGACACGGACCACCTCGTCCTTCGTGACATTGGTCGCATTACGCATGTAGCGCCACGCCTCGCCGGTCGCGGCGGCTGCCCCGCATGTTCGTGGTCTCCCCAAGCCTCTGCCGCGCTGTGGATTTACGGTCGCTGACAAGCTTTTAGCGCAAATCGTCGCGAATTAGCCTGGATTTGCCCTTTTCTGCTCTGTCCCGTGGGCAGACATCGCTCCAATGGCGTGGAGTCTGGCAGAGCGAAACTGAACGCACAAGCGGCCGCCAGCATTTGCGCCGTCGCCAAGTTGTTCGGCATCAGACGGAGGAGCAGGTAATCCCAACCGAACGAGAAGCGCAGGCAGAAACCAGTTTTCTCGCGCGGCAACGGCGGCGGTCCCTCCCTTTCAGCACTTCGAAGCGTCGGCCGAAGAGCACCCCGTCGCGTTAGACACATACAAAGCGATCGATCGATCGATCTCCCCCTTGTCGCGTTAGGTAAAACGCCAACACTGTAAGTGAAGAAAAATCCCGTCCCCTCTCTCTCATTGCGGCGGCACCTCAGACTTGATCCCTAACTGGACGAACAGACCCTCTATTCTTTTAAAGTAACACACAGACATGGGCACGCCGACCAAGCGAACGGAGCGTGTGCTGTCCGATGCCGCCGACAAAGTGGCCAAGGCGGAGGAGGCCGCCCGCGAATATGAGACCCAGCTGACGGAGGCGGCGTCCAAGAAGCGCCAGCTCGAGGAGGAGAACGAGAAGCTGCGGGCCTCCATACTTAATATGGCGCTGCAGAACGCGAGCGTGGACCTGCGCCGCGAGCACGTGCAGCTGCGGCAAACGCTGGACTCGTATCAGACCAAGATCGATCAAATGAGAGAGATCTCGTTGCTCTCGGCCAAGGTGGTGGACAGGTATGTGGAAAAGAATGGAAGTGTATGCTCGGAAGGATGTTTCGTGGTGGTTGACAGTATCTGTATGGATGTCGCTGCTCTTTTTTGTTCGTTGCAGCCGCATTAAGACCAAGCAGGGCCGACAGTACGTCGAGTACAAGCTGCAGATCGAGACAGACATCCGTGGCACGCTGGTGCTTTGGCATCGATACAGCACGTTCTTGTAAGTTTGTGAGGGGATGATGGACTGTCCAACCTGATATGTCAGAAGACGTATGCTTTGTGTTGGGATATTTTGGTGTTGTCCTAACAGAGTCTAACCAATTCCTCCTCCCTGCAGGAACTTGGCGGCGACACTGAAGGCCAAGAACCCGAGCAGCGAGCACGATATCCCGGAGCTGCAGACCCAAAGCCTCACTGGCTTTTTCTCGGACCAGCTGATCATCGACCGCATCGCCAAGCTGAACGAGTTTCTGGACGTGGTGACCAAGGCTGACGAGTTCCAGTGGGGCATCCGGATAGATAAGGACACGTGCGTGTACAAGCGCAAGAGCAAGCGCGCGGACCGCTCGTACAGCGTTGGCTCCAGGGAGAGCATCTCCACGCTCACGCCCAGTATGCGCGACAGCATGTTCATGCCGGCGTCCTCTCGAGCGTCCACCATCTCCATGGACTCGTATTAGCGGGACGGACGGATGGACCCTTTTGTTTTGTTTCGACACGGACAGATGACGAGGAAAAAGGACCCATTTTGGAGACAGAACAGGACCCCAGGTAGTAGTGTATTACAGGAAAATGCAGCGAGAGGAGAGGATGGAAGAAAACGAAGCCGAGGAGCAGCAGGGCAAGAGCAGCAGAGAGAGACCTGACGATGCAGGAGGCTGGCGCTTGGCGGCCTTTGTTTTGTGTACAGGGCGTCCAGCGAGTTGGACTCCCAGTTTAACGACAAGAGAGGAAGGAAGAGAGCGAGACATAATGCAGCGTTGTTTTTTTACATAACGTCGGCTTCGGCCTTCCGCGTTGACTTTTCTGCTGTTGGTTTTGTGTTTGTTAGTTGTCCAGGTTGAGCAAGAAGGCGGCGCCCATCATGACCCAGTAGTTGGGCGGCTTGTCGCTCGGGAGCTGGACGGCGATGACGTAGTTGGTGGAGATCCCTGTGGTGGACAGTGTGCCCTGCCGCACCGACGTCTTGTACACTGGACACGGGTACATCATGATGCCGGCGTTCAATGTCGGGTTGGAGGCTGCTGCGGACGTGGCTGGCAAGAAGTGTACGATGGACATGGAGGAAAACATTTCGCCAGGCTTGGCGTCCTCGAGAAGACGACGCGGTGGGGACCATTTTGCACCTTGCAACCAGAGTCCGTCGATGTAGATGCCATCCGTCGGACTCTGCGTGAGCTGCTGCGCGTCCTCGACGTCCATGACGGTGAAGGTGAAGGCCAGCGAGTCGATGGCGGTCTGGTACTTACGGGCGAAGTTCTGCAGAGTGCCAGTCATGAAACCTTGCGGGAAGAAGAAGACGTTGAGTTGGAACACCACCGGCTCACCATGCAGCAGCCATGCTCGGAAGAATGAGACGCGATCCAGCAAGTCGCGCACCCACGAAGCTAGCGGTTTGAGTGACGCGAAGCTCACGGAAGACCAGAGTTGCGGCACTCGGCCGTTCAAGAACGCCATGTACATGTTGTCCAGGTCAGAAGACATGACGATGAGCCCGTTGATGGCCTTCTGGATGTCTCTCAAGGAGCAGCGCATGCGACGCAACAGCGTGTTAAACTTGATGACCTCCTGACCCAAGACGGTGGCCAGTGAGTCTATGACGATCGTGCCAGCCACCTCCCGAGTCTTGAACGTGGTGGGTCCAGCCTCTTCCACGTTCAGATCGGTAGGCAGGTTCTCCTGGATGGAGATGGCGAGGTCGAGCACGCGCTGGTCGTTGGACTTGCCTCCACCTCCGCCACCGTCGCGCGGCTCGAGGCTTAAGATCAGCTGCATCATGTTGGCACTTTCGTTGCGCTCGTACGTGACGTTGGCGTTCTCGTGCATGCCGAAGAGCTCCGGGTTATCAAACGCAGGTAGAGCGCCCAGATACGACTGAATACTCTCGTGTGAGAGCTCCGTAGGCACATGGTACATGCCTGAAGTCGAGTACGAGTGGCCTGTGTGGAGCACATCTGGCGTGTAGAAGTTGCTCAGGATGCTGGTAAGACAGCGGCGGTCCCAGTCGTCGGTCACGCGCCCGCCGTAGTTGATCTCGCCGGTCACGTATCGGAGCGCGTCCCAAGGGATAATCGGTTGCTCCTCCAAGAACTTGCGCAGACTTGCAAGCGATGTCTCCAAGTCTGTATCGTTGAACTCGTACTTGATGTTCCAGCCGAGAGCTCCAAACTTGCGTCGTTCTTGGACGATTGCGTGGAAGAAGGTGAGCGCACACAGCAGCGACTTCCAGACGTGGTCTTTCGGCTCCCCGGTATCGAAGTTCCCGAGGTAGTGGAAGCTCTCGACCACGTCCTCGGACAACAGCGTGTTGAACGACCGGAGGAGGTTGGCGCGAATACCCTTCGGAGGTTCATTCGTCAGCTTGATACCGTTCTGCAGCACAGTCACAGGGAAGTAAGCGGCTGGGAAACTCGTGAGGAACAGACGGAACGTGGCTTGGCACTGCTCGTCCGTGCGCTGGCCCATATCTTCCACCAGCTTCTCGAGTTTCGGCATCCAAGACTTGGCGAGATGGCAGTTCTGCAGCAACACCCAGTCGCCTACACCTTGACTGCTCTCGATGAGCTTCTCAGCACGTGGACCTTGGCCTTGTCCGAGCGAGATGAGGTGCAGGCGATCGATGAACGACATCTCCTTGGCAAATCGAAGCAGCATTCCTGTCGGGTCGGCGCCTGCAGACAGCACGAAGATGCACGGAGTCTTGCGATCGGTGTCGTTGTAGATCTCCTCCATCGTTGTGGATGCGTTCCGCCCGAACTCGGCTCCCATTTCGATGGAGATCATGTTCAACACCGCCTGAGGAACTTTCTCTTCGGCCAACCCTCGAAGCAACAACACCTTCTGGAATGCGCTAAGTGTCGAGCCGTAATTCCCCGGACAGGACTTGGGATTCGACAGGAACGCCGGGACTTCGAGCCAGCCAAGCCAGCGAGGCCAGACGTTGGTCAACGAAGTGCAGAGGCCCTGGAAGCCGTGGACTTCTGTCTTCTGATCGCTTTCTGCTCCCTCTGGGGCTGCAGTGTAGCTCGTCACCACCGTTTCGAGCTCCGATATCAAGTCCCATTGCGCCTCAGTGATGTGTGCAGGCTGTGGGTTTGGCTGCTGCATGGAGCGATCGGTACCTGGTGCTCCACGGAGGTAGAACGACCACTCTCGAGCCGAGATTTTCCCTGAATGGAGCAAGATTTTGCAGCAAATGAGCATCGAGAAGAGCACCTTGTGCACCTCAAAGAGTCCGCGGCAGATATTCACGTAGATGTAGCGCGTCTGGAAGTCTGTGAGGTTCGTGAGTCGCTTCTGGAGCGAGTCGGCCTTGGGAGCCTCGTCAAAGCAAATGTTGAACAAGCGCTGGAAGAACGACAGCGAATACTGGTACATGGGGTCGATGAGGGCCAGATTGGCGACGACGAAGTAGATGATGGACCCGCGCGTAGCCACACAGCGATACTCCTCTCGCGCGCGGTTGATCTCGATCTCTGTGCTTTCGGACTCCAGCACGCGCTCCTTGATGATACGCGCGGTGACGTTCGACGACTGCAGAGTGTCGATGAGGTCCTGGTCATCCAGCACGTTGCCGGAGGACTCGGAGAGCTGCTTCAGGATGCGGTCTTCGATCTCCTTCAGCTGCTTCTTGTCTTGTGCCATGGTGACGACCAGCCGGTTCTTCTTCTCCTCGATGTCCGGTCGTTCGTGCCGCACCACGTCGCCCAGAAGCTGGTCTTCTAGCCCGTCCATTGTGACCGTGAAGTTGATGACAGTCACCTTGATGTAGACTTCCGGCAGGTAGTGCGGATTCGGCAGCTTTGTGGTGAGGAACAGCTTGAAGGCTGGGTCGTAGTCCACGTCGGAGTCGCCCAGACGGATCAGCACGCGTCCACCTTGCTTGTAGATGGCCTTCTGCAAGATCGGCTCCAGTGAAGGCTCCAACGTCTCGTCAATGTCTTCGATCAGCAGCGCTTTGCCGTTGCGGATGCACGTCTCCAACGACCGCAGCAGGTTGGCGTTGGTCATCTTCGTGCTTTCGAGTTTCTGGGCCAACGTTTTCTTGATCCATTTGTTGGCTTGGCCTTGTGGATCAATCATCAACGGCCATCGTTCGCCTCGAGTGACGAGGATGGCGTTGTCCGTCGACGTCGAATCTGTAGGAAGCCCATTGAGCTGCCACTCGCGGATTTCAACCGGACTTCCAAGTGTAGTCGACAGACTGTAGCCTGGAGAGCAAGGGATGGCGAGGGCCTGTGTCTGACTGACCCACTGGTCCACAATCCGCTGTCGGAACCCTCCAGTGAACGGGCCGTAGTACGAAATGCAGGCTGCGGCTAAGAAGGTGTCGCCGATCAGCGCCAAAATGGACTCTGCCAACGACGCCACGCTCTCTTTCCATCGCGCACCCTCCACGGACAGTCCCGAGATGAGTTTTTCGGCTCGTACGAGTCGCTTCTCCGTCACCGCGGCATCGTTTGCAAGCTTATCCTTCTCGTCCAGTGTGTCTTTGCACTGCTTCTCCAACATGGCCACGTTCTCATTGACCACTCGGAGCTCTTCTTGCTTCTGGTTCAAGATGGCGTTGGCTTCAGCAAGCTTCTGGTTCATCCGCTCGAGGTTTTCCTTCTTGGGACCGACCTCTTTCACTACTTTCGAGTACACGTCCATGGCGTGCACCCACATACACAGCGACGTGGCGGCTTTGGATACTTTCGAGACCACTTCCACGGCCATGCCTGGTTCCGACACTGCTTTGCTGAGTTTCTTGAGTGTGGCGACAGGGATGTTGTCCTTGTCGAAGTTTTTGAGCTTGTCCAAGAAGGCCACGTCCCCCAGGACTTTCTTGGCGCCATCCCAGCTCTGCTTCTCGTTGAAGAGCAGACACACGGCGTTCATGACCGTCTCGACTGCCTCTGGAGGCTTTGCGAAGGACTTGACCTCCGTGATGTCGTTCTTGGACAGACTATCGAGAGCCTTGACAGCGTTGTTGAGCGCTGGCATGGCCACGTCGAGGTCCTTTTGAGCGTCGGCCTGGACGATCGACACTTCCTCAGCCTGCTTCGTGACGACCGCTTCATCCTGCGAGACTCGCTCACGCACAACCGCTGCTGCCTTCTGATCCACGGACACTCGCTTGAGTAACTCCTCCGCTTCGACTGCTTTCTTGGCCAGAATTGGCTGCAGCTTGATGAGCTCGGACTTCAACGAGTCCACGATGCTGTTGGTCTCCTCGAGCTTCTTCACGCCCACCTCCATGCGGTTCTTGATCGTTTGCAGCACTGCACGCTTCTCCTGTAGCATTTTCAGGTACAACCCGATGAGGTCCAGATAACTCTTGGGCGTCGTGTACACGTAGCGCTGCAGTTGCGACAGGAACTCGTCGCCAAAGTCGTTGGATGTCGTGTGCACGATTGAACACATGTCCACGAGTGCAGTACGGACGTCTTCGGAGGGCAAGGCGACGCTCGCGAGCAAGCGATCAGCCACAGATTGCAGAGCTTCACGTGGCCAATTCATGTACCAGTCGATGGTGCAGCAATTGATCAGAGAGGGGAACGCTCGACAGCGGACACGAAGCGCGGAGCCGACGGGCGACATGGCCAACACAATGTGCAGATAGTTGCGTACTCGCTCGATGAAGGTGGACACGCAGTTGTCTCGGGTCTCGGGGATCTCCATGGCCTTGACAATGGGCCGCATGTCTGCGATGATGCGGTCCATTTCGTCTTGCGGGAACAGGTTGGGCACTTCTCCACTGTTCAGAACGTTGTTGATGTCCTCCAAGAAACTTTCTTCGACGATTTGGCTGTCGGTGAACAGGAAGACAGTGGACGTGCCGCCTACACCAGCACTGATCATGAGTTTCTTGAGGTCTTCGTGGAACTCGTTGGTGCCATATCCGCGCGTGATCTCTATCTGCACACATTTGGCTTCCACCATGAACGCACCAAGCCGAGCAAGAGACTGTTTGCCACTCCCACCGACTCCGATGAGCATCGCGTTGCCTCGAGGCTGACGTAGAATGCGAACCAGGCGGGACAAGTGAGCGATGGCGTCGCGGAAGAACACGAGGTTCATTTTGTTCGCGAAAGTGACGTTGTAGTTTTCCAAGAAGTCGTCCATGATCTTCGTGACCTTGGACACGTCGTTGCAGTGCTCGTACAGCGGCGCAGAAACGCCTGGCTTGAAGAAATCACCGAACGTGAGCGGGCAAGGCGAGTGGAAGAGCGTCTCTCGAGCCCAGTTGCAGTTGAAAAAGCGCTGGAGTAGCGAACACACGAGCTCTTCGAACCACGTTTGGTCGGATGAATTAATCAGTCGGTCTTGGAACACGCGTGAGGCCTCGTGCACCCACAAGCGATTCATCGAGTCTGCGTCTGGACATTTGGCCGGCGTGATCATGAGAACGCCCTGGAATACCTTGGACACGTCCCGCAGATTGAACGTGTAGTGGAACTTGTTGGGCGTCGGCAGCAGCTCAAGCGTCACGCGGTTGTAGATCTCGATGACGCTCGAGATGATGCCGTCTTTCATGGCTTTCACGGACGGTGCGAACTTCTCCAAGAAACCTCCGAGGATCGAGGCGAAGATGAGCTTGAGAGAAGTCTCGCCGGCCGGATACATGCTCAAGACGTGGAAATGACGGACAAAACGCGGCGTACAATGCGACCGACCGCCACCTGCAGGAGCAGCGGCAGCTAGCAGCATCGTGTCTGCGATGTCTTTCCAGAAGAGTTTGTCGCGGTCGTAGAACCCGCCGAAATCCAGGAACTGACGCAGCAATTCGATGGGGGCCTGTGCCCCGTACTCCTCGACTGCCGGCAGGTTCACGTCGTCTACGAAGATGATCATTCGCTTGCCAGCCACAGGCCCTAACAAGTTCTTGCGCTTCTTCTCGAGCTTGTTCTCAATCGTCGCCTGCGTGACTAGAGACGACGTCTGCGCGGAGAAGTTGATGAGGATCGTCATGAAATTCGACGCCGGAGTCGATGGGGCTTCTCCTGCTTCTCCATTCGCTTCGCCACTTTGTACCATCGGCCCAGACGTCAACTCCTGCAGCAGATCCTGGACAATCACGGTTTTGCCCGTTCCTGTGACGCCAGTCACATATGCTGGTCTTTTAGCTGCTGTCAACGTGCGCAGTAGGAACGTGAACCTCACAGAGTCCGGCGTGGCGACTGTCATCTTGAAGTAAGGCACTTGGGAGTTGTACTGGAACTTGGGAACGACCTCACTCCAAGCACGGAATTTGGCCTGCTCAACGTCGACGAAGTAGTCAAACACCAGTCCAGCGTTCGGGATGTTCAGCTTGGCCTCACCCATCAACTCACGCGCGAAGTTGTCGAACTGCTCGTGCGTATCGACCGTCATCGTCGCTCCGACAGACCAGAAGAGTGAGAAGGCGAAGACTTTGTCCAGGAGCTCGAGCATTTCCTCCGTTTTCATTGTCGAATAGGTCGAAGGACTGAACAAACACGCAAACAACCGACACAAACTTGTCGCCAAGTTCATGTCGACAGTCGGCACGAGCTCGAAGCTTTTCTTACGCACGAACTGGATGCACTTTTCCACGTAACTCGTGATGAGGAATTCCAGTCGTTTGAGACCGTCAGGAGGGAAATCCGACGGCAGTTCCGTCTCCATCCACGTGGTCACGAACGGCATCCAGCCTAAGTCCGTCGCTGTCAAGTACACGACGCCGATACGACTCACAGTCGCAGGAGAAGCCACCGCCAGATCCATGACCTCAAACAGCATTTTCATCTCGTTCTTGAGCTTGATGCGCTCTCCGTTCGCGAGGCACAGCGTCATGTTGTCGTCCAAGACAGTGTTCATGTTCTCGATCCACAGCGCGTCGATCGGGCCGTCGAACACAGTCCACTTGACGTCCGAACTTTCGTCCGCCACAGCCTCACGCATAATGGTGGAGGCCAAGCCGTCGTGCCATTCCTGCGTCGCCTCGTTGAATTCCCCGTACAATTCGCCCATGGAGATGCACTTGGGGTTAAGTACTCTAGCATGCACAGTCTGGTACACCGGGTTCTTTGAGCCCTTGGCACGCAACGACGTCATGGTCGATTGCAGGGTTCGATAGCAGGAGGTCTTTCCTGCTCCAGTGGGGCCCACGAGCGTCCCCCCAAAACGTACATTGAAGATGTCGAAAAGCTGGATAACTTTCGTGATATACGTTGGCACCTTCTGCAGCCCGGCCTTGGTGATTTCTTCCTCAAGAGAAGCTTGGAGCTCGCCATAGTCGTTGGGAGGGATGTCCGTGCCTGGGAACAAATCGAGCACGATCGCATGGAACAGCGGCAGATCGTCCGCCAAGAACTTGGGGATGTTGCTATCCCGCAGTGCTCGGATCAACGTCACGTCCTCGTTCAAGTCGGGGTTGGCACGCTTGAGCGACCCAGCCATGACCAGCACAGACTTGACAGCACGAAGGCCGTAGTCGTAATGCGGCTGTTGCGAGAGCTGCTCACTGCACAGAATGTAGAGCTTGCACATCTTCCGCGACAAGGTGCGAGCATCGCCGAAGCCCTCAGCGAACAGCATAATCTCTGCGATCAACGCGTAGTCGGGCACCATCATGGACACGGGTCGGAAACACACCTTGAGGTTGTCGGGGAGTTCGGTGCGACCGGCGTAACCTGGATTCATCGTCACGATCACGTGGTGATCTTTGAGTAGGATCTCGATGCCCATGAAGTTGATGTGTTCCTTACCCTGGATTCGACCTTCGCGCAGGATCAGCAGCTGCTGAGCCACCACCGACAGCACTTCGATGTCAATGCGGTTGAACTCGTCCAAGCACGTCCAGTTTCCTGCCTGTGCGAGACCGCGGAAGAGTTTGCCCATCATTTTGTAGTCGATCTGGTCGCTGCAGTTGAACACGACACACTGGATGGCCATGGCTTTGGCCAAGTCTTTGCTGCTCTCCGTTTTCCCAGTTCCGGCCGGACCAGCAGGAGCTGCGCCAAGCTTCATCCCGTACGCGCCTGTGAGCGTCATCCAGCAACGATCCGTTAATGGAGTGATCACTAACCGCGACGTAGCTCCCATGTACTCGTATCCGTACTGGATGACGGAGTCGGAGTGGCGGATCAGCACATCGTCGGCCTGCGCGTCCCAATAGTACCGCAGTTGCTGCTGCCAGATGAAGTTCCCCACCGAGTCCACTTTCTCAGTCCACAGACTCTCCACGATGTCACGCGCGTGCACATCTGTGGTCACCAACGCTACAATGACCTTGCGCTCCAGTGACGTGAGAGCTCCACGGATCTTCACGATGAGCTCATTCAGTTCGTACAGGTTCCGTTTGTACCAGGTGTGCATTTCTTCGACTGAGTTGCTGCTGTTCAGAGCTTCTTCGGTACTCCGAGCCCAAGTCATCTGCGCCACAGTGGCCACAACTTGTCCAGGATGGTCGCACACCCAAACCGAGCGCTGTTTCGTGTCGTAGTCCAGAAGTCCGGCTTTCATCAACTTGTAGATGGACTGCTTCATGCTCACTTCGAGAGCTTTCAACCAGTCCTCGACGTTCCCTCGCGCTTTCAGATTTTTACCTAGCGGGACGCGCTCGTTTTCGGACGAGTACATGGCGATCATGTCCACACTGCCAGGGACGTCTCCGAAGTCGAGTTTCACGAGGTTTTCGAAGCATTTGCGAAGGTGAGGCTGAACTGCCTGTGGGTTCTTCGACTGCGCCAGAATTTCAAGTAACTCGTCGTTCGACAGGAAGTAAAACCGAGGGAATGCCATGCGCTTCGTCTCTAGGTAGTCCTCCAGGTTCTTCTGGATCTTGTCGAGGTGCGCGTTGTGCTGCTGCAAAGTCTCTTTGATGCCAGGGAAAGTGCCTGAGGTCAGCACGTGCGGGTTCTCATTGGTACGACGCATGATGGTTTTCCAAGACGCGTCGACGTGGCTGAAAATCTTGGACGCATCCGGGAGTTGTCGCTGGATGTCAGGAGCCGAGAAGATGTTCTCCAAGTACATCCAATTCTTCTGCACGAGGAGCCACTCGTCGAGAGTTTCCTGCAGTGCCACCAGTTTCTTCCTCCAGCTCTCCACTTCCTCCTGAATGGCTCCGATAAACCGCGACCCCATGATGGTACTGATCGTCACGATCGAGTCGTCCAGCTTGGCAGTGACCTCCTCCACACTGCCCAGAACAAACACGTCTTTCGACTCTTTGTAAGGCTTCACTTCGAATTCGGTGGTTGCCCACGCATCCGTCACTTTCTTCAGCATTTCCTCGAGGACGGATTCTTGTTGGGCGGATACAGCCACAGCACTGATGGTGTCGCCATGCTTCATCACGTTCCGCTCGATTAATCCGCCTAGAGTCATACTGCTCTCCCCCTTCATCTGGAACCCCAAAGCTGCGTGGATCTGCTTCCAGTGTCGGTCCTTGAGTGATGGAGAACGCAGATCTGTTACCACAGGAAGCACAAGTTTAAACTTCTCCACCTCGCGTTGAAGCAACTCAGCGGCTTCATTTCCTGGCAACTGCTTCTGCGCCTGGTACGCCACCTTAACGTACGTCTGCACCTGTTTGCTGATCCCAGCGACGTCAATGTCGTCGAAAACGGTGTCGGAATACGAGACAGACAGCTTTTGCCATGTATCCAACCCGCTCCAGAGCTTCATCTTGAGCTCGAAGTGCGAGGCCACTTCGTTGATTTCGTTGAACTCGCTCACTGTTTGCTTCAGTTGCGTCTGGAACATGGCAAGCAGTTTCGACTCTTCCACGAGCTGGTTGAGCGTGTCTTCTTGCGCTGTGAGGTACGACAGCGCCTCACTCAGTGGGGTTTTAATTGTCGAAAGCTTGGGGTGATCCAGCTTCTCAAGCAACATGTTGGCATTGCGATTCAACGGAGCGATACTATCCAGAATGACCTGTGAGAATCGGGCTGTCTCCGAGTCGATCTCTCCTTCGAACCTAGTCACAGTCCCTTCCAAGCTCAACACGCCTTCCTTCATTAGGATAATATCCTCTTTGATGTCGTCTGGGACGCGCCAGTCGTAGTTGTCCATGAGGACTCCCATCTCATACACACGACGGTATCGGCTCCTGAGGTCCGACAACATCGCGCTCACTTTGGTCATGTGCACCACTTTATTCACAAACGTATCAGGAGTTGACGGGGTCGAAAATGCCACGGGGGACAAGTCGTTCAGAGTCTCCAGTAGCGCTGTGCTGGTTCTCTTCATGAGTTTCGGAATGAGCGCACGAATACCTAGGATACACTTGTCAGGGTTCGGAAGGAGTCGACTTTTGAACTCGGACGAATCAACTCGGAAGATGCCGACAGTGGCAGCGTCAGGGATCTCCATAAACGATTGTCCTTGTGTCTTGTATTTCTCTACCGACTCGGAGAAGAATTCCAATGGCGCGTTGGCGTAAGTCTCCATAAGTTGCGTCACCTGGTCTTCGTTCTCCGAGTAAATCTGGTGGAAAGAGGCAAACACGTCCATATAATCCTCCACGGCTTCAAACGCCTCGTCCAATGCGACGAAGATGTCGTTCGTGAGTAAACTGAACTTGGCGTCTTCGTTGAGAATCAGCGCCACGTTCAGCTGCTCGACGGACCAGACGTCTTTGCCTTCGTCTTCTGCGCTGGCGGTCGTGTAAGGCGCGAGTGACTCGTGGCCGAGATGTCGTGCTGGGGTCTCCACCATGCGTAAAGCCTCTTTCAATGCTCGTTGAAGCGCTCCGTTCCAGGCGTCGTGGTTCGGACTGGCGTTCAGAGCTGAAGTGACTTCATCCATCTCCACTGCTACTGCAAAGATGGCTGTGAAGGGAGGAGCTGCGTTCGCTTGAGCGGGTTTACCAGTATTTTTGCTGTTTGTCTGTGTCGTTCCTCCTGAAGTTAGTTGCTTCGTATTTGGAGCAGCAGGTGCGGGGGCCGCAGCAGCCCCTGTGAGTTGAGCTTTACCAGCTGCAAGGATAGTGTACAGTTGTTGAAAGGAGTGAACTGTGATCTGTATGGTAGCATCAATCGTGAGAAAGTCTGCAAGTCGGAGGAAATTCGTGAGTGTGCGGCACTGCTTACGTAACGCAGCTCGCTCCATGAAGGTCATCTTGTGGTCTGCCGAGATCTTGTTGGCCGCCAGGAAGCTGTCGATGACGTCGTCGCAAGCCTTGACGCACATTTTCAACGACTTGGCCGAGAAGTCTGCGAGCTGTTGGGTAACCTGCGTACGCGTATTCAGCTGATCCAGCTCGAAATCCCGCAACGAGTACGTTTGTCGAGGACTGAAGCGTACCAATTCCAGCTTGGTAACGTCGAGACAAAGTGCACGTAGACCTAGCAATGTGGACTGTAGACTCGGTGCCAGAAGAAAAAGCCGCTCGTTCAGCGCCTTCTTCGCGTTGCGCATCTTGAAAGTACGCACGGACTGCTTCCACATATTGAAGTTTTTCCACATCTTGTACTTCTGGAAGAACGGGATCGCCAGCATCTTCATGAACCGGGAGTACTCGGTCTCCCACTTGTCCAGCGACCAGAACTCGGAGTGTTCAGTGGTGAAGTGCGTCACGCCTTCCATACTCATCGTGTAATAATTCGAGCGGTCCACCTCGAAGTGCTCTACGACCTCCAGCGCATACATGATCAGATCCGTGTTATTCTTCTTGCGCAGATACAAAAAGTTGCCAGATTTGAATTCGCGGAGATACCGCGGATCGAGGTTCAGCGACGCAGTAAAAGACGACTCCGTCGCGAGAGCCTTGCGCTGTGCAGCCTTGGAAGCTGGCGACAGCAATGCGTACGTGTTCCTATCTCCTCCGTACTGGTTCCTCCTGTCTTCTTCGTGTGGAATTGACAGTGTTGGTGACCGGATCGTAGTTGTGCTTGCGACATGTGGCTTATCTCGGAGGTTCCGAACCCTCTCGGACGCCTTGTGGAGACTCGGATGCATCATTCCGGAAGGTAAACTCATGACACTCGCCGAAGTTGACAGCAGTAAATTCCCTCGAGCTGCGACGGGTGTTGGCAGACCCCCCACGCCGATTCGAGCTCTTAATGCTACATCGCTCGGGATCGTTGCAACGCTCGCGTTCTTCTTCATGCGGCTCTGGAACTTGGGCTTCAGCACGGCGCTTTGAGTCGGAACAGGTCGCTTTGCAGGCGAAAGGGGATTTCGTAGAGCTCCATCGTCGGCTGGGGATCCAGGCCCGAGATTCGGCTCATACAGACGCTGCAGGATTTGATTCGCTTGTGGCCCGAGTGACACGCCCCGGCGTTTAGCGCCATCTCGATTTTCTCCGTTCTCTGCATCCGCGTCCGCGTCCATATTGCTCTAGACCCCTCCCTATCTTGTGGGGAGTCGCTGTGGGCAGTGGTCCAAGGGGCGTCACAATATGTAACAGCTCAGCGAAGAGGTATCTACTGTATCAACACACGGTATCGCCACCTGAGAATAGCCATTCGTCTACAAGCGACTTGCGACTAGCAAGTTCAGACATGACGTTTCGAGAGAATGGCTACAATCGAATCGATATAGCGCATGATACCACACATGTAGCTACTGTGCACCTGTAGCCAGACCCTCCGAAGATGGCTCTACAATACCATTTCGGGCCGTCCCTACAACCACGCAGCATCATATGTCGAATTGTTTTTTATTATGCTGCAACAATTTTATGACGTTTGCGCGCTTCAAAGTAAGTTGCGAAATGAGTTCCATTAGACAAGCAGTACGTTGGTCCAATTCTACTCTTACTTGCCTCACAGGAGGGCCTGCGGCAGCGCCCTTGTAACGGGTTTACACGAAGGTTATGGTGTGAGCAACACCAACGGTAGCCTGATTTCTGCATGGTACAGGGTACCGGGCCGTCTGGGCCATTCAATATGAGGGTAACTATGTTAGATAGTTTATCCGATACGTTTATACGGTAGGCAGCGTTGCCACAGATAAGAGAATCAATATCAGTATTGTTTAATAAGGAAAGGTGTTCCTTGAGTCTTTAGATCGTTGTCTAAAGACTGTAGAAGTTCTTGAGGGAACTTGTGTCTCAGACTCCCCGAGTTAACGTCTTCCTCTGACGTGTGCTAAGCAGCCCCGCTGCAGCCGTTCAGCTCCGCTGCATCAACCATTGGTGCGAGATTTGTAGGCCGCGGATAATGCAGCACGAGTTTACGCAGTTGCACGATGACGTGGTGGTCGAGGTGTCGGTTGCCGGTGTCGGTCGGGCCGTGCTTGCCGTATCGTCGCCCGACGGCGTCGTTGTTGCCAGGTACAGTTCTCCACACTGCCCTCCAAGACGACAAGAGTCTTGGAATTGGTACGTTTGTTATGAAAAGAAAAAGACGATTTTATAAACGTTCAAAAACGGTCTTTTTCAGGGCCAAAAGGTTTTAAATCAATGTAAAAATGAGATGAAGTTGAACCTGACCAACACGCCTGAACCCACAGCACATGCAGCCCACCCTCCAGTTTCAGGGTAAAACAGTTGATCAGGATGAGCCCAGGGAGTAGACACCAACGCCAATGCAGCGACCAGAATGTCCTGTTCGATGATTTCAGCCTCTGTGACGCACCTGCTCAACATTCTTGGTTCACTATAGGTTTCTTCACAAGACGAAAACAATCGTATTTCGGCCGTGTAAAAACTCAAACGGACATTTTTATCGATTTGAAATACAAAACCCTGAAAAATATTAATCAAGACTCTTGTTGCGAGATACTATCCGTACATTCAGGAAACCTTCGAGTCACAGTAGTCGTGACCGATTCTGAAACACATGTAGCAATGCCCCGTCGCTTGTACCCAACATCAACGGCAACTAGTGCAAGCTGTACCCATCCTGTTGAACCGTCCATATAACTGCAACCAGCGATTGGACCGCCGAATTATTACTGCAATTCCTTCACACCATGCTTCCGAGCATACTTGGCTACGAAAGCTGGGACGTCATATTGGATCGAACGGGCGGGCTCCCTGGAATTCTCGAGATCATACAGGCCACGCCATGCCACTAGCAGCTCGAGCTACCAAAGGCCGTGTTCACACGGTGTTCCACTACCTCACGCACTTCAAGCACCATGCCTTGAAGCGGGACATGTTCACGGATCTCGGTGGTCACGTCGAGGCCCCCGTCGTGGTAGAACTTGAGACGCGATCCATGCACACCATACTCAGCACCAGTGAGTAGATGACAGATGAGGAATGAGTGTGGGAGGGCCTTCACAACTGGGAAAGGTCCTATCCGGCACACTAGCAGTTGCTGCCCTGCAGACGCTGATCAACGCGCTCCGCCAACAATTCTATCACCTGGCTCTTGAAGTGAGAGCCGTTGTCCGAAACCTACGAAGTGGGGGCGCCAAACCGCTTGCTCCAGTCGAGAATGGCAGTCATAGCAGTCTGACTGTCTGTCAACCACTAACTCACAATAATGCGTCAACTCACCTTTCAGGATGGGCTCATCCGTGACAGTTCCGTAGCTCTCACCTAGGTAGAGGTAATCTAGATGTAAGCACTCGTTGTGCTTTGCCACCGGCTGGTCCACGGTCCAATCCCGTTGAACCACGAGGACCCCTTGATATGCTAACAGAGGAGACAAGCGTTGATAAATCGTGTGGCAGCCTGGCGCAAATTTGCCTCCAAAAGCTCCATGATCACATCACAACACAGGGGCCTTGCGGCCCGCAATGTGCCACCACTAACAACCGTTGCACGAGGGACTTAGCCTTGGTCGGCAGCATAGCTTCCCATCATCTTCAACCACATCTGCAACCGTTGCTGCACCGCACGATGTTGCTGCTGTACGCGAAGGATCTCGTCGCGACTCGGCCAGTCAACGTGTCTGTCTCGCAAAGGCCTCAGCTTTGACAGCGTCCGAGATGACCGCGTTGTCACCCTCTTAACTGCCAAAGACAGAGCTTTGTTGTTGGAAGTGCTGGCTGCCCCCACCGTGAGATAATATCTGCCCACAGGTTATTCTCACCGGCGATATGGTGAATCACATAGTGGCAGCCGACCAGTGTCAATGCCCAGCGTTATAGCTTGCCTCCACGTGCTGCATCGCCTCGCGATCAGGCGCGAAAATCTTAATCAAGTTGGAGTGGATGCAGTATACATGGAAGCCCTTATCTCGAGTCAGCATGTTGTCTAGCTCGCCACTAGCCATGACGATCGGATACCCCTCCTTCTCGACGATTGACCAATTGTGTTGGGCTCCTTTGAACAGTCCGCCACGGCAGATCAGCAGCTCGTGCTGCTGTTGCTCGACGGGAACATCTTCATGCCAATTCCATTTTTGGGTCAGGCCTGAAGCGTATCCAGTCTGCGGTGCGTCTGAAAACATGCATACGATGGCACCCTTGTCGAGGAGTTCGAGTTTGCTTGTTCTACAATCTCGAGCGTTAGCCGTTGGCGGCGGCCTCCTCGCTCCACTCCAGCGTCGCGCCACTCAACTGCGCTTTACAGCGTCCCCGATCCCGCATCACTTGTTCCAACTTCTCCTGCAGTGGTACGGTAATGTGGGCGTAGTCCACCATAGATTATCGTAACCAGTTGAGAGCGCATAAGAATGTTGCAGTGCAGCTCCAGTCGGGGGCAGCGGCATCTGCTGCAGCGCAGCGGGGCGTTAAGGGTCATGGTTAACGCCTTCACCGTCGATCACTATCCCACACCAATTCACACACTTGACAAACAGTTTGTACTTCATGGCGTTCAGTTTCAACTTGCGTTCCCGTAGGATAGCAAAGAACGGCTTCCGGTTCTCCAACAAAGCCCCTGGTGTCTGTGCGAAAAGTAACACATGGTATATCCAAACTAATACGCTTCTGAACAAAAGCTCCTTCAGCACGGCGTTCATCTGTGCCTGAAAATGGACTACAGAGTCACTTGCGCCTTGGGGTACGCGTGTTGGCGAAAGCACGCAGTCTTCAGTAAAAAAAGCTAAACATCTCACGACTCCTTCGGTGTAATGCAATTTGCCAGACCCTTTCGGGAAGTCTAATGTTCCAAACCCCTATGCTCTGCGTACGGTTTCCACCACAACTGCAATATTCGGCCCAGCACCATCGGCACCGCCATCCAGTTTACCACCCTGTAGTCAATTGGATCCGAAAAATTAACCCGTACCATGATTATCCACTGGCAGGGCTGGGTAGGTCCACCGGCTCTGATTGTTGCGCTCAACAATCCCAGTGGCCTCCAATTCGCGGACATACTCTCGTATAAACTGCCGGTGTACTTCAGGATAGCGACGGGGGCCACTACGATGTGGCTGTGCACCACCAACCAGGCGCATCTCGAGCGGGTCTACATCTGCTGGTTCATCACGTCCCAGGCGCAGTCGAAACACATCTGCGTCGTTCATCACAATGTCACGCAGCTCGTCAAATCTGTTGCTGCCTCCACGGCATCGTTAACTAGAGCACCCAGTGCGCATTCCACTTCATTCTCCTCTCCGTCACCATTACCTCGACGTGGTTGGTGAAAATGTCATCGGCTGCAGCCTCGGCCTCCTCGAGGTTGTACTGAACCAACCGTTCGAAGATGTCTTCCGGATTTACTCTAATCGACTGCAGTGTCGCTTTGCCCAGAAGCAGGCCCGGTTCCGGGGCATCGATCACCAGGCACTCAATACTCGTCAGGGCTAGCGGACCAGCAGCAGTCACAATCCGGAGCTCGAGGTACGACAGGGCATCGTGGTGGCACGAAGTGGCACGGTACTAAGCCAAGTAGCTCGTCCAACACCGGCTTACAAATGATGCTGGCGTCCAACCCGGTGTCCGGACAGAATGGTACGTCCAACACTCCGTTAATCACAGCGGTCCGAAATGCTGGTTCGTCATCGGCAGTGATGCGTTTGACACGCTCCGTTTGACGATCACGTTTGTCACGCTATGGCTTTGCCATTTCCGCCTTCTGCTCAACCTTAGCGGTCGGACAGCCACGAACCCAATGCGCACCCTTGCAGATCAGGCATCCGTCACGTGTCAGTTTGCGTTGTTCACCAGCACCACGGTTAATCCCTCCAGCATCCGGTTGCTGTTGTCGTTTCTTGCTTGGACGCTGCACGTTCTTCGTTGTCGTCGCAACAGTTTCCTTTTTCCGTACATTAGTATTCAGCTTCATCTTGGCTTGCATGAGATGGCACTGCTGCTATCTTGTTGACCTTCGATCATCAGGTCGTCTAAAGCAAGATCATTCACCTTCGCCTCACGGTGCATTAACTCGGCAAGCCTTGTCAAATCAACCTTCCGAATCTCCTGGATCACATTGACCAATAAGAGCTTACAGCGCAGCTTTATTCGCTGTCGGCCCTCGTCGCCAATCACAGGTCCTCGGCCTAGCATGCCGGACAGACCATTGCCCTCCACAAGCCGGTCGAACATCATGAAGTAACTGGCAATACGCGCCTCGATATCCACCTCCGCGAATTACGTCTTCAACTCGCGTGCGAACAGTTGGGTGATATCGGGGACACGGTCGTTCATCCTCGCGCCAACTTTCCTCTTTATCTTCGCCATCATCATGTCCTCTGACACACAGGCGATATCCTTTTCAGCATGTAGTGAACTACGTGCTCCAAAACCCTTGGTTCCATTGTAGATCGAATGCTTCGAGCCACGGCTGCTTCGACTTCGCCCGTGACTCGGCACTACTCGACCACCTTGCCCTCATACCGCCTCCGTTCACGGAGAAAAGTCGTGATGGCCGGCTGGCTCCACACCTTCAGGATGGGAGCCCTGGTCACCTCGAAGATGGGCTGCAGCACCGCCATCTTGACATCATTTTCGACGTCGTTCTCGTAGTCGTCCTTCATTCCCGGCCTGGTGATGCGATGCTTGTAATAGTAAAATGATTCCTTATGACGTTTGTGTGCTTAAAAAGTTACTAGGTAGACGTTGTGAAGTTGTGGAAACGTACAAATTGTTGATTGCAAGTCGGGTAGTGTTATCGGGCGAAACGAAAGTTGGTACAGTGCGCTGGGAACACCTTCCATTAGCCTATTTGAGTTCGTAATAACACGGCAGTTTACAAGCTGAATGAATTCTCGAGTCCAAACTTCTAGACGAGCCTGGTGGCACCCATGTCCCCACTCAGGGTTAGCCTGGAAGAGTACATATTCTTCCAACACTTACGTCTATGAATGTCCTCCAGATCTGGAATCTCACTATGCCAACTACCATCGGAATTTTTTCTGTAGGGTCTCTGTAAATGAGACAACGTCAAACCAAAAGATGCTTACGAACCTAAGGGTGTGTTCTACAGACACGAATTTCAGCGGATTTTCACGAGTTGGTGGATTGATCAATCTGCCATTGTGTTCTGCATGCACGATTCTGCAGATTGAGCGGATTTAACACACCCGAATTTGGGCGTGTGGCGGACGAATCTGGCGGATTGGCGATGAGCGCCTGTAAAAGTACATTTTAGGGAACTAAGATGTACTTTTACAGGCGCTCGTCGCCCATCGAGGTGACAGTATTCATTATTCACCAGCATACAATCATCTACGACTTCATGTTCTCACTACAGCATTCCTACAGGGGGCTTATGATGCCGAGGTGGTGTTGGTGCCGCGCACAGCCAAGTCGCACACCTTGTCTGAGTCAACAAACGTGACGCTGATGGACACTGTGTCGTCGCGAACCGTGGTGGTCGCACGTGGTTCAGAGCATTTCAGACCCTTGGCTTCTGGTGTTGGCAGCTATGCTGCAGTCGATCGTGGTGCAGAGCACGGGGAGCGAGCCGGTACTATTAATACATGTAGTGTCCATGGGTGACTTGGACGTATTCGGCGAGTCCTTAGGCAGCGTGGTGTGGTCAGAGTACTGGACCGTGGACATGTAAGTTCACGATCGACTTGAACCTGTCCATTGAGCTGCGCACGATGGTTTCGCGAACGAGACGATGTCGATTGCGCCGGGGCAGATAGTGTCGCTGGCACTGGGTTTTGCGTCTGCGTTGCTGACTAAAGTGAACGACGTCGAGAGCAAAGAAGGAGACGGGGACGAGCTGAAGACAGGGCGCGTCACCGTATCAACGACGACGTTGAGTTCAATACACATGACGAGAACACGACCAGCTATTTTGAATAGTTCGGGTCACGGTAAACTTCATCTATTGCCCCCCCCCAGTCTATCCGTGCTTTTAAAATGAATACCCGTTCTTTCCTTATATCGTAGTCTTTGCTTTAGTTGACGGTGTAGTTTAGCGGATAGAGGATCTCCAGAATCGTGTTCTGCGTCCGAATTGGCGGATTGCTCAATCCGCTAAATAGTTTGGTTGCCGCGGAAATTCGATCCTGACGTTTGAAATGGCGGATTTGCAGAACACACCCTAACTACGAATCACGATTTAGGCTCACCACTGGAATGGAGCAAGTCTCCTCTTTCTCGTGATGTCCTCAAATGTGCATGTCTATAGCAGCAGAAGATAACCAGAACAGATAACAGACAAACAGAGTTCGTTTTACCGATAAACCCACATGTCGCCTGGAGAAGCCTGCCGGATGTGCAGTCCCGGAGGACTGGGCAGAAGACAAGTGAGAAGAAGGCACGCCGGAAGCAGGACGACCGGCGCAGAACTCCATACAAGAATCAAGTCCAAGTTAGGGAGAGGACCAGACGGGTACGTCTAGGGTTGATCCTTCCTATTCCACCACGCTGTAGCATTCTTGGATGACTATATTTATCGGCCGGAACGGCTGAACAGCATTAACGCGTACGAGTTTGCATTGCACTTTTTTCGAAACGAGTTATGCATTCTTCTATGATATTTCTCCCTTTCACGTAGTCACAGCGTTGGTTAGCGTAATCATGATAGGTTACCTGTTATACATCGATACCGGTTGCCATGTATTGACGATGGAACTTCCCAGGAACTTCAATGTAAGCACGCTCTGTAGTCGCTCGTATTATTCAAATCATTTCGCGCTCTAGGAGATTTAATTGATGATCGGATGACGCGTGGCTAAAGAAATACACAGAGTGGGAAGGCACACGCAGTGAATTTGTTAAAATTATCATGAATAACATGAACGATAGTTTTTATGGTCTCCGCCATGCACAGATGCAGAGAAACAACACTGTGGACACTGCTGCGACCTAAACATGAGCATCGGCTTGGTGCTTAGAGCGCAAGTGACGACGAGAACGGCTCTTTGTTTACTACAGAAAATAATGTTTTTGAAGACGACCATGCTCCAGACGAAGATTTTGTAGACAGTTGGATCGGTGATGACATCACGGCAAATATTCTAGAGAGCGACTCAGTAAACCCTACATTATGCCCAACGACAGCAGCTCCTGAATCGATCATCTGTCATACCATGAAACCTTTTAGTACGCCTGATTTACTAGAAGAGGTAGCAACGAAAGCAGCAGCTTGGCTTGTAGAGAACAGCCTCCTCTGAGTTTTGCATCTGTGCGTGATATGTGCAAATGGATCTCTGACCCTACAACCGATAATGCTTTACTTTTTCGCGCCGTGTTCCCCTGCCGTTGCTGAAAAGAAGAACACGGAGGTGATGGAGTTGTTATACGAATCTCTAATAAATTCAAGGACCGACTGGCAGTCGCAGAACAATAGAACGCAGTCACCACGAGAATTTAGATCATTCACCACCATTGCCGAAATATCACGAGCATGAACGATGAATGAAAAGCACTGTTTGGCTTCAAAACAGCAGGTCTAGCTCTATTAAGGAGGTGGAGAACCATCAGACTATGGCATATGGGGTGCAAACATGAAAGATGAATTAAGAGTTGATCAACTCCGTCTTCTTCTCAGGGGGGAAGGGGGGACAGGAAAAGGCAAAAGGCGTATTATTGATGCGATCCAAACGCGGTGCAGAAGTCGGGGCCATTCGAACAGTCTCACCAAGACATCCCAAACTGGAAAAGAGGCAACATTAATTGGTTAGCAAGATTTTGGTGCAACACCGTCATGAGAATTCTATCGGTGCGGGTGATGAATCTGAGCATGATAGCCATCGATGAGATTTCAATGATGAACAAAGTACAGCTTATTGAGGCAGCCAAACTGCTGCGCAAAGTGAAAAGGGTACCGGAAGTGTAATTTGGTGGGATTCATATATTACTCGTGGGTGATTTTCTGCAGCTAGCTCCAATTGGAGCAGACCTTATATGAGACAGCGTCAAACAAAATGATGTTTAGACGCCATTTGGGTTGTTCGGGAAAAATGGCCTCAAAGATTGGTCACTGGAATTCGTACTTAATCGCAATTTTCACACGTAGCGTTTTCTCAACCGCTTTTATTTTTGACAAGTGTATCGGGTGAGATGTTTCAGAGAACGGAGGAAGAGCAACACCAGTGGGCAGTATTGCGACCACTACGACGACTACTGGCGCCGCTGAGGTTGACAGCATCACTTCGGCGGACAGCAGGGTGCCCAGCAACATCTATAAGGCGCCCCCTCGTAGTCGCAGACTCTTAGGTTCCCTCTGAAGCCTGCGCGAGAAGACTCCTGTTCACTTCATTGTCTAGAATGAAAATGTTGTGTCCAAAATGACCTTCGACCCTCCTTCAGCTTCAAGTGTTTGCTTTTTATCCGGGTTCGGATAATCACGGGGTATATTTTGCAGAAGGTCTGGAGATTCAGTATCCACTTGCTGTCGACATCAATATAGTGGCGCTACCTTTTTACAGATAATGGCGAATCTGTAACGGTGCGTAACAACGTTAATGGGTATCTACTGCAGAAAGATGGAATGACGCGCGACTGCGAGTTCTATCTGACGATGAAATGTCCCTGTCGGCACGCAATGCTATCCAAGTAAGAAGTCGACCGGAAGCGCATTCATCATTCAGCTCGCATTAATTCAGCCCAGGTAAGACCAGGTTTTATACAGGTATTGGACAGGTTGTGGCCAGGTATTTAGATGCGGGCCGAAGTTAACCCAGTTATCTAACATGTATATTGTGTATTTTGATTAGATGGTTGGCCAGCGCCGACGCTCCCTGGTGCAACTGAGCTGACGTCTCCGTTTGTAGCCAAAGCGTACAAAGCTGCCAGTTCGACTCGCCGATGTGTATTGAGCGAGCGTGAAAATACCGGCGGGCGCAGCAAATGTTCGGACGGATTAGCGGGGAGTTGGCTCAGATATCGGACGATTTGTTCGAAAGCACAATGTTGCAGGTTGACGAATGGTGGTCCAATCTCCGACAAGGCAAAACGGCAATTGTCACTCCTATTGTTGGCGATGGCAATGCTGGCAATGGTGACAACTATCCACCAGAGGGTGACAGCGGCAGTGGCAGCGAAGCGCGCGATGGTGGTGAAGCAGGATTGAGGCGTGGTGGCGCGGCAGGAAACTGCGGTGGTTCTGCGGATTGCACACCTGAACATGGTACAGACGAGAATGATGAGCAGTTGCCACTGACATAATTAGCTACGTCTCACATGGAACAGCTTGAGTCGGACGATCAAATAGGAGAGGTCATAATCAAGCTGAATGGCAATGTGCCTGTAGTTGGGAGGCCGAGAGTAAACCGCGAGGAACAGCGTATGAAGGCTCGTGCCGCTTTGAAAGAGTACCACCACGGCATGCGTTTGCGTGTTCTACTCCGCGATAAGGGCGTGTGTGATGTGGTGGTATGTCTCGAGGAAATTCAACCCACATTGCAAGATATAGACTCGTATTTGTCCACACATCAAGTTATCGAATCTAGTGCACTACCGCCGCTCAGATGGCAGGTAGATCCGAGTTATGTAGCGGATATCGCCTTCCCGAAACAACGCCTGATCAAGCCCTCGCACACCTACAGAAAGAGAAAAGCTCACTTAAGGAAGGAAACCCAATTGCAGATGATAATGGAATATATGGAGAAACCTGCGCAGATTCTGTGGTGGTAGCTTCGGCAAAGCTCGGCAAGTTTACTCGACAACAGTTGGAAGCGATGAAGTGACAGTGGAACATGCAGCAAATCTACATATTCGGAGTGCAGTGCAGTGCAAGGCTTCTCAATGCAGTGAAGGAGCACGTCGGCGACCATGCAATGATCGGCCGCGTTGCTGAAGAACTGTTGACGACATGGCCCTACGCTAACGTGCCTGGTTTGGGAATTATGTATGGTGAACTTGATCGATTCCTTGCTGAAACATGGATGAGCGATGCATCGATACGTGCCTTCACGACCTTCCTCGCGAGAACATCAAAACCAACTCGACGCTATTCATGCATCATCTCTTCAGTGATGATGAAGAGATTGTCTCCGCTGAAACGATTATCAAGTTCCGCGAGTTGGTGAATGGAGAATGTAACGACTACGTCTTCCTGCCTGTTAACGTTGACAACAACCACTGAGCTAGCCTTGTCGTGATTGAGGGGACCAAGCCGGTAGTCGTATATGACAGCATGAACAAGAGGGCGACATCTCGATTGTTGAAGGCGATGGCTACTTAGGTGAACAATGACGTATTCAAAGAGAAGTACAAGCAAACCATCTTCAAGGTCCCGCGGCAAAAGGATGCAGATAGTTGCGGCATTTTTACCTGCCTCCACTTCTGGCGTTAAGTGCTGAGTTTGGTCCTTCAAATGAGAGATCACTGCTGCGTAGCTTGAGATAACGTACTTTGGCGACCTTCGACTAATACAGGAACAAAACCGGGTGAATACCCGGATATATGTGTGAGCGTACTTGAAGGTTAAGCCGTGTTCTGATTGAATAGCTCAACACAGGGTGGTTTTAGCTAGATGCTGACAAAGCGGTGCCCTCATCACTTTCGCTTTGGTCAAACTTTCACACATGCGGATTTTCCAGGGGTAACCCATCTGGAAAATTCCTGTTTCGTAATTTGCGCGTAAATTACCGCGTTTTCTGTCTATTTTATGCGCATTTGATAATACTTGGCTAATACCTGCAAGGTCAACTCGGCGATACCTGTATTGCACCAAATTTAACCCTCCCAAATACTCGGACGCAAAGGGCGTCCTACTTAAATTGGGCAAAATCGAAGTGTATTACACAGGAATCTTTGTCACCACACAAATAAACTGCTCAAAATGAAGTGTTCAAATATATTGGCGTATTGCATTAACTAATAATCAGATATGAGGCTGTGCAGTAGCTGCTACTAACGTAGCTAGCGCTATCCCAGAAAAAGCAACAACATAATTAGATTATGTCACGCATTATTGTGCCCGACTGCAGGTCGCTGTGACGAGATAATAGTGCCCGACGAGGCACCGATCGTGCCCGATTGGGAGAGAGCCAGATTCTGTGATCACGGTCGATTTGCATGTATAGCACGTATAGCACGTATAGTCAGGTTAGTGACACATAGGCAAATGTGGTCAATCCGTTCCGGTTGCCGCGCAGAGAATATGGAGAATCAGAGTATTCAACTTACAGGTTTTTAATCGTGTGCCTACCTATGAGATTTGACTCTCATTATGTGACATTGCGGCGTCGCTACGAGTACCACTAAGTGCTGTGACAGCAGAAACTACTCTATCAAGTGAGGAGTCGATGTTGGGGGCACTAATAACACTAAGCAATGTGGTATCGAAGCAAAAATGGACATTTGTTTTCTCACAAGCACATTTGCATGTAACGGTATCGCCGATATTGTAGCATCTTCCTACGCAGCGCCCCAACAGCTCCACGACCACAGAACGTCTCGAAAGCAAGTAGGACGTAGATACCGCAATTGTAGCTATCGGTTTGTACTCACATATCGGTGACATAAGGGTCCACAGTGTAACGTCCGATCGTGCGTGGAATATACTGCACGAGCCTCTGGGCCACCGCTCTAACGCTTTAAGTGTAGCTCGACGTCATCGTACCATAGTGCTGGATCTCTCTCGTTTGCCACTTCACCTTGATTGACCACCAATGGTTGCCACTTCAATTGATTGGAATCAATATTCGTTCGGTGGTGACACCTGTGAACATATTTTCGAGTTGGGCGTCCGGTACATCAGTTTTTCCTCATACTCCGGCGCCCCAAACTGTCGGACCAACGAAAACGACGTCCGACCTGAGTCCAAATAGCTTCGCCAAAACTGCCATCAGTGCATGATCGCTAAAATGAAACCTACAAGCAAAATCTAGGATATTCATCTGCATATACGAAACGCATATTAGCTGATGCCATCCTTCTACTATATATGATGTTCTTCGTACCTTCTCAGACTAAATCGGTATAGCGTCTATCTTGACTGGCAAACCCGCGCCTTCATCTACTTGATACGCTGCCGAAAAGTCCATTGACTTAACCCATGCTCGAGCCTTGTCGATAACATTCAATGCATCCACTGCTCTATGCCACAGCTTCGTTACACGTAACGTCGACGTAGCAATTTTACCTTGTCAGGGGAACTCAACCGCAATATCTCGTTCTGCCAACTAGTTGCGTTTTCGTAGGGTGAATACCTTGGCGTTTGTTCTTTTAAGCAGATTACGGGCCCAAATGCGTGAAATCTCCGAGGTTCCAGGAACGGTTGGAGGAGGGCAACTTAGCAATCGCGTACGCTATCGGCGTTTTCAATTCCATTCGAAAACGAAAAGTTTAAATTGCCTGAGTTGCTCAGCATCTGCAGCGTATGTTGACTCGTGTTAGAGAAGATTTGGAATGGTTGCTAGGCTCAATTGCTTGTCCATTAAAGATGAAGCACCGTTCGCCATTTGTGTCGACATATCCCTCTGTGTTTTCTTGACCTTCGCCTTCTGCTTTGGTCGGCGGCGTGGCCTTATGGGGCTTACGATTTCAAAATCAGTTGACCCAGATTTTAGTAGTTCCGCGTCAAGGAGTAAGTGCTGGACTGTTCCCGCCTCCACCGACTCGAACCGCTGTGTGCCCAACTCCACCGTCGGCGGAACCGACCGTGTGTCCGCCTCGACCAACTGAGTGTCCGATGACACCGACCGCTCCACTGAGTACTCCACTGGGTGCTCCTCTGACTCTACCGTAAGCCCCACTGACCCAATAACGTTAGGACACAGACGACACTCAGCACCCGTTGTTTCCCGTTCTGTTACTTCAACTGAATGAACTACGTGTCAGGGACCACTGTCACTTGATCGCATGCACGGCAATTCTTCAATCAAGTCATTTTTTTTTCCTTGAACAGTACGGAGTCCTGGACCAATGTCTTCATGGCAATCCGGTACTCCTGCATACCCAAAGTGCTCACAGCTTCGCCAATAGCTCTGGTGATGCTATTCGCCTCTCAAAACTGTCGATTGGGGTCCAAATGAGATTTCAGCGGCGGTAAAATGGAGCATACAGCGAAGGCATTTTGACGAGACTTCTACCGGCGTTCTTGATTCATTCAGTGAAGGCAAAATCCATCGCGAGCTTAGACGCTGTGTAGGGATAACTGTTTCCATTTCGAGAGTTCGTCGAATGTAAAATACATGTCGACAAGGAAACAACGGTGTGTTCGTGAATAACATGAGCACTCCTAAGTCGATTTGTTCACCGCATACTCTACGTGGGGTTCCTCCATAGCATCTCCACCGACTTCTGTGTTCTTGATGAATATCAGACCCGGAAATGCTTCGTAATAGGTGTAGGACGCTGGTCCAGTTGCGTACACGTATCGTTAGTGAATCAGCGAGCACACGTCTTTAATTACTAAGTTCTTACGAGACCCATCTCTCGATTATATATCTCGTGATGAACGAGAGAAACCTTCGAAGCTTCGTGTTACAGAATTTTCTCGGCACGTGTCTGGTAGAACATGATAGAAGCAAGGCACTCATCTAACCCTATCGAGGGGTTTACAACCTCCTTTATTTGCTTCCAAGATGACTCCAGTCGGTTGATGGTATTATTACCCGACATGACAACGTCCTACCTTGAGTTCGAGCGCCACAACTCTCTCCAATATCCCCGTTCTTATCAAACTAAAGAGCAAACCGATAAGAGGAAACAACTGTGCCCGCCTTGGCACCCGACTCCGTATCTCCAACGACTGCATCCGACTCGGCACCCGACTCCGTATCTCAACCGACTGCGCCCGCCTCGATATCTGCTTCGCACGGTTGTTGCCCCGAACCGATTGACGTCAAATACGTCATGTAGCGGCGGTGCTTCTCGTATTCACGCTCACTTCTCGCATACACCAATAAACTCATCACGGATCGCAACTGATTCTTCTACCACTAAGTCAACGCGTAGTCGGCACACGCGATTACCTCTCGTAAATATTTCTCGACGGGGACTGACAGAGTAAAATTAACACATTCCAAAGTGCTGCCTTCAAGACGCCGATTTTCGTTAAATCCTAATCGATGATCACGCATTGCAACTTGGACCAATAATGGTTATTTTCTTGAACTCTGCAACAGCCGCAAATAAGTCTCGCTCCGCTCGTTTTGCACTACTGCATGTTGCATGTATGTGCCTTTCCCGAAAATGTCGTGCGCCATGAATGAAAATATCTTGTTCTTCGACGCGTTCGTGCCGCGTGCCGCGTCGATCATCAAAACCGCTGGGAATTAGTGAAAAAATTCAACCATGTACTTTGTATGTAGCGTAATACAGGTGGTGAATATCTACAAACACGAAAACAACCAACATTTAACGTTACCCTTGCTATCAAATGTGCTCATATCTGAATGAATCAAAATCAAACCTTCCCACTAGACGAGCCGACAAAGATATGCCCCAGGTTTCCAGGAACCTCACAAAACTCAATCATCCCATTCTTGAGTTGCTATCCGTGTGTTCTACGATGAACTTCAGAATGATTTTTGTTTCCGCGCCCGCTTTCCATAGCGATTCCACCGTCCTATCACCTCATCATTCACTGAGAGTCGGTTGATGCGTAGTGCTGGTATGTTCTCAACCCCAAGCAATGGTTGTACGTAAGTGTAGTCTTCGTCACACACACACAGCAAACGCCTGAGACGATTGTGTCACCAGCCGGACACATGCATGGATCTAGTACCAACAAAAACAACAGCAAGTTAGTATGGGAAGAAACGGATCCGATGCCACCGACTGCACACGACTGACCGACAGTATTCCCGATTGCCACCGACAACACCCGACTGGCAGAGATTGTACCCGAATAGCACCAAATGCGCCCGAATTACCTATGCCTGAAGTCAATCGGCCGTACTTCTTGCCGTGGACGTTTACCTTGGTCGCGGTACATATTCTTGCCTCCATGCGTACAGATTAGCGTCTCTGTGTAAGCTTTCCACTCGTCTGGAATTAGCGCCGCAGAAGACTTTTGGGCGTTCCTAATGATCTTGTTCAGCTCTGCCATGGTCTTGTTGGAGCGCATACGATACACCTACCCATGGAAAAATTATTGCGCAAACGACACACACACACCAGCAGAAGTGAGTATAACCTTACCTGGAACGTTCTGTTCTGGTACTCATCCAGGTACGCGTGAAACTATTCCCACGACTTGTACTGCATCCGCTCCAGGTCTGGGCACTCCACATGGCGACTTCCCTCCGCGCTACAGCTATCACTTGACCTGCTCCCAACCTCAGAAATATCGATAACACTGAAGTCGTCGACGCACCGGTAGAACTCGCTGGACTCCGCAGACTCCGTGGTATCGACGCCCCAGCGGGGGTCCGTGGTATGATAATCGCTGTCTACGCCGCCGGGGGGCGCTTCGCGATCTCGGCTGCCTCCGCGATCGTTCCATGCTTGCGATCAAATCGCGCGGTGCCAAAGGAGTGGCTTTGCAGAGTTGTATACAACGTATACACGTGTGCTTCGTTGAATTCGAGTGGATGTGGTTTGGGGCCTGGAACGTTCCTGCATCATTCTTTTACTGGATCTCCAGTCGGGCACAATACTCACTCTCTCAATATTATTATTTTGCTTTATCGGACTGTAATATATATAAAATGCTGCTCACAGGAGTCATGTGACATGGCCCAATAACTTACTGCAATGGAGATGGGCGACGGGAAATTGCATCCGCTGAATCTGTCCGTAGCGTAAGCATAACTTACCGTATCACTCCTGTTCTATGTGAACACGTTCCTTAAGCGAACTTTATTTTTGCTATAAATACTTTATAGCATATGTTGTCTATTAATAGCCATATAGCGAGCTAAAAAAAAGCTACCGTGGAAGGTAGGCGTCTCATTATTCAAGTTTCTTTTAAGAATGATATCACACAAATAGATTACCCCCCCCCCCCCCAACAATGGTATTGTCGTTCTCTTCTACTTCTACTCTGTAAAGTCCAACTCAGAGGGTGCCGTAGAGTCATGAGTAGAGAGCTAGAGCTACGACGTCACCGATAAACATCGACCGATTACCAGATGTCCATCGAACAGAGACCGACTTAGGGAGAAGACGTTGGTGTTGGCGGCTGGCAACCTCGGGTAGGTCTGTGAGCCTGTCCTCCTGCCACAGTAACCCGATACGCAACATGTAAAGAATAAGGACCCTTCCTGTGGGCAGACACGCTCCAGATCCCGCAGCCACACGGTCAAGACGCTCGAAGCGCCTCGCACCCACGTGGTCGCTAACCATGCTCCCAGCCATTCTGTGCGTACGAAACTCATGATCGCATCCACTCAGTATCTACTTCACGCCCTACCTTGGCAAATTGCTCGTACGTCTCGCCGACTCAGGCAGTCACAGAACAAAACGCTTGAAACTTCGTCTGGTGTTGGGTAGGGTCAGTCAGTACTGTGCCGCAGAACCCCACGCGTAGGTAGATTAGCTGTTCACTTAGACCGACTTATCTAAATCAGAACTGAGAGGTGTGCTGCCGGACGCACGCACTGAGCTCTCCTAACTAGTCTCCGTCGCCCATACTAAAGCCTAGACTAACGCTCCACTTGTCGAGGGGGCCTTCTTTTCTTCTCCCAGATGACTTCGACGTATACGTCTTCCGCGTCAACCATCGTATTGTGCA